>JANHGD010005154.1:48017-63134 GCA_027560375.1 Imantodes cenchoa | reverse complement strand
CTATGCACGAAGGTTGTTGCAACTCCACATCCCGTTTCAGGGAACTACTTCCTAGTTAACCTGGAGGCAAGCAGGTGTGGCCACATTCAACTTTAGAAAGAGACCACAAAAAGGCACAAAAAGAAGTCAGAGGCATCACTAAGCTATTGGCCCCAAACCTCCTCTCTGGCGTCCTGAGCCTGAGGCAACACAGCGTTAATCACGGCTAGGCAAACTAACACGCTCGGCGTCCCCGGATGGCTTGGGAGCAGCTCGCTGTCCCCTCAAGGGAGAGGAAGCATTGTCTGAGCAGGATAAAGCTTCTTGGTCATATCCTGCAGGAGGACATTGCTGCTTGGTCCCCCCTAGCTTCCCCTTCCCATTCGGAGCCTTCCCCCCACACACCTGCGCTCAGATGAGGGGGAACCACTCATTGACCCCGCCCACGACTGGATAGGAAACACTGAGAAACGGGAGAGCTGCCTCTTTCTACACTGCATCCCGCCTCCCTTTCTGGCTCTCTTCAACCCCTCACCGTCAGACCCAACGTGATTGACATGAGGAAGAGCCTGTCGCAACGCTTGAAGGGGAAGTTCGCGTTCCAAAGAAAGGAGAAAATGAACAGGCAATGGAGTTACTGGAATGGCAAACCACCTGCTGCTCCCCTGGCCCCTCTTAGCGCCCCCCCGACACCACCCTTGCCTCTTACCGCTCCCCTGAGTCATCCTACCATCCCCCAGGGGGCGGTACTGCCCACTTTGGGAACCACTGATATAAATGATTAAGATTATGAACAGAACTATGCCCCAAAAGCAATGATAAATACTGGGGAAAAGTTTTAAAGTCCAATTTTCTGTAATCTGAACGGAGAGGCAGATGATTTCTTAACAGAACACAGATCTATCAATATGGCTCTTGCATTCATTAACTGGAAATTTGATTACATTATGAGGAAAATGAAAATGAAAATTGTATTTGTAAACCATATTATTTAATATCAATCATGTTTAAAAATCAAAATGCTTTATATTATACACTTATTGTTTTGTAATAGTTCTAGTATTCATAACAAATTACTACCTTATTGTGTTATATCGCTGTAGTAATCATAACAGCGAATATTATTATGATTCAAGGGGTGAATAGCTTCCATCTTTATGATGGTACTACAAATTACACAAGGTTACAAGTTATATGCATAGTTAAGAGAAAGGACCATAGTATCAAATTGAAAGTATGACTTAAAATTCATAAAAAATGAACAACACTCCATTTCAATTAACACATTAAAGCAACTATTGCTGTAAAATATGGCATATATTTCTCACCTGCATGGGTTTGGAAAGTGGATCAAGTCTAACTAAATAAACTTCCAAACTGCGTTCTTTTTTCATAGGTAGAGGGAGAGTTAAATAACAAAAGGGATCAAATGTTACAGAGATTTTGGCACATTCTGGACAAACAAGGGTTGATTTAAAAAGTCCATGAAATATATCTACAATGATGGAATCATTTCGTTTCAAATGGTTCTCCCAAGCTTCTTCAGCAACCACCTAAATTAAGACAAAGTTGAAATAGTACAAATAAGTTATATGAAGCATTAAATATTTAAATTAAATTAACATATCATGTGCATACCTATATGTACCATATATTTACCTAACAGTGTTATCCAGAAGATTACAGTAGGAAAAAGTAACTGAGTAATTTTAGGGCAAGATAAACATTTAGCATCTTTATATATTGGCCTCTATATTATATTCATTATGAATGCCAGATTACCTCAAACAAAATTAATGATAATTTCTAGGGTCTCCATTGGGCATAAAATTATATTCTAATATGCAATAGGACCAACTGACCAAGGCCAAGAAATAGAATCAAAAGTAAGAATCTTTAACCACAGTATCTATGCAATGCCAATTTGTGACAGTTAATTCCCTAAATATAGGATCTGAAAACATTCATGGACATCTCTCCAGTCCTCATAAAGCATGTTGGTCATATTTGTGTTTCTCTTTTTTAAATGGAAAAAATGGTGGCTTCCATTTATCAATCATCTTAGTCCACTGAAAATTTCTTGGAACATAAAAATAATGATCAATTACAGACAAGTGAAGCATTTCTAGCAACCTACCCAAAAGAGAGAGAGAGAGAGAGAGAGAATTTATTGCCTCTGAAGGATGAGAAAGCAGTCTGTGAGTAGCAGTGGGGCAAACTGGAATTGCTTAAGGAGCAGACAGAAGAGAGAGAGAGAGAACTGGGAAGAAAGTAGATAGCAAGTAAATTTGATAGGAGGGAGATGGGAAAATACCAATTGAAAAGGAGATATATAGAGCAATGCCAAAAGGGAAAGGGAGGGAGAAGTAGAGAAAGGAACTGTCTATTTTATGTTGGCTGTGTGAAAAAAGCACCTAGAATGGGACAATTGCATATGGTGACAGGAATAGAGAATCTAGTATGTTCAAAGGACTGTGGAACTCTTTCTGGTATTTGGCTAATTTTAATTATATAGCCTGTCCTTTTGTCTTTCCCCAAGCTGGTAAGTTAAATGAAATATTATTTAAATAATTTGATGCCATATTTCAAAGCCAATTTTTCTCACAGCATCTTAATAACAAAGTGCTAACAAGCACTTTAATAATTAAGATCCAGCATTAACATAAGCTGCCCCCCTTACAACTTTTCTTCAACGGTTTCAAGGATGGAATTCTGTATACATAACAGGAATTTCTTTGCTCAAAAGTATGAATGGGATCTCTTCAGACCAGAAAGCTGAAATCCTTGCACACCAGGCATGACATCATGCTTTTCATCTGTGGTTTATTGAGCAGTTCTGGTTTTTATCAACTAGAAGTCAGTGTTGACTTCTAGGAATTGGATAGCGTTAGCAAACACTAGGCATTTCACTGCTCACCTCTATTATTTTCCAGATAATTCTCTTTCTTTCAGGTAATTCTCTTTCTTTAACAGCTTTATAGTTACATCCTCCATTACACTGCTTCATCTTTTATTCTTATTCTTATTCTCTATTTTCTGTTTTTAGGCAGTTACCAATTGTCAGACCAATTGTCAGACCAAACACACAAGAAAAATGCAGATTTTTAAAAGGTATCTTTAATACTAGTCTGAGGTAAAAACCTAATCTTTAAAACCGTACGATTAAATTTCTAGTCAGCTGTAGTGAGTTAATTAAAGTGAAGTTCTTTAAAACATTTTGTTCTCACAGGCTCACGTCAGGACTATGCTGTTTCTAAACCGCAGTGACTTTAAGATATGTAGACTACAAATCCCAGCATTCCAAGGTAGCATAGGGAATCTCAAAAATGCTAAGATTAAGAAACATTGTTCTAAGGCTATAACTTCCGTGGTCTCATACCACTGTTATATTATTTAGGAATTGAAGCTCAAAATCCATGCAGGACTCTTAAGTGCCCCATACCTCATTCCTGTTCATTGTGCCATAGTGGAAAATGGATTCCAAATATCAAATTACCAGAAATTTGCCACAACTATCAATGACTGAAAGTGCCTAGTCGAGGAATAGTTTGCTCCATTTCAGTCTTGAATTTTACAAAAGAAAATACCTCTTTTCTTTATGTCATTCCCCTAATATATAGAAATCTGATTTGCAAATTAATCTGCCTAGCTTAATTTACATATCAAGGCTCCTCATAGCAAGAGCCAGCATTTTCATGTACACAGAAGCTGGAAAATAATGGAAATGTATTCAGATAAATTCAGACAGGTCTCTCTCAAAAAAGCTTCCCAACTGCGACACTACTTTCCATCCTACTTCATAAAAAAGACAGGGAACAATGGACAGAAAAGTAGGCAAATACATGAAAAGGTATTTTTGTTTGTTTTTATAATAATTCATAGAAGAAGGGATCAATAATGTGGTATCCATGAATATGAATTTTATCAGTAGGCATCTCCCTTTATGCCTGTTAGGTTTTCTAACTGTATTAATTTTTTTCAATTGTTTTATATATAGTTAAAAATAATTAAATCAGAAGTCTGCTGCCACTGCCTTGTGGAGCAGGACTCTGCAAGGCTTGTCGTGCCGTTGCATCCACGAACTGCACGACTGCCGCGAGCTTCATCATACCAGCACAGCTGGTGTCCTGCCGCTTGCGGCTGTGCCAGTATGCCAAAACTCATAGTAGTGCTGCCATTTGTGCATGCAACAGCATAAGCCTAACAGAGTCCTGCTCTATGAGGCAGTGGCGTAACGAGTCTCACAGAGACTCATTTCTGGCAGGTGGCACATGTTGGGCCGCAAGACACACGTCCTACCTGGGACTTGTAGCTCCGTCGCATTCCTTGGCTTTGTGTCCAGGGAAGCCCATTGTAAAAGAAAACTTCTTGCGAGTTCAATCAAACTTCAATGGGCTTCCCTGGACACAACGCCGAGGAATGCAATGGAGCTGCAAGTATCAGGTAGGACACACGTCTCACGGCCCATCCCACCCCGCCACACCTGCCACCCCCAAATTGCACCCACCGTGAGACACATGGCCTACCTGGGACTTGTGGCTCTGTCGCGTTCCTCAGTATTGTGTCCAGGGAAGCCCATTGTAAAAGAAAACTTCTCACGAGTTCGAGAAGTTTGATTTTAAAAGACCCTATCTTATTTTTGGGAAACATGATAGATAGTTATCAACTATACTTCATCAATAAAGTTGTAATACATATTTCAGTCTAATTCAGCATTTCGCAACCTCAGCAACTTTAAGATATGTGGACTTCAACGCCAGGATTCTCCAGCCAGCATGCCATAAAATGACACAGAGATGACTAACGAGTCTTCTAAAACTTGCTCATCCTCCTCCTATTTCCAAGATCTGGCTATTTCTTCAATAAAATATTTTAACGTAATTTATACAAAGGCGTTACTTAATATCATACATACATAGTTAGTATTTCTTTTGCCTTTTTACTTCCCAGGGCCCCAAAGGTATTCACAGACCCCAATAGTTTCATATGATGGTGATGCAACACAAAACTTGTCCTTTTCAAAACTACATACAGGATCAAAACACATCTACAAAATGGGAAGGGCATGAACATTGTTTCACCATTTCTCTCCCCCCTCCGCCTCCCACATATGCCTGTGCTGATACCAGCGCTTAATTATGGAACTGGATCTGAGCCAGGGGTGGTTCTGGATCCTTTTGCTGCCGGTTCGCTCAGGGTTGCGCCATGCGCGCACGCGCGTTCCTGCGGCAATAAAAAAATAGCTTCTGCGCGTGCACAGAAGCAAAATCCAAGATGGCAGTGCCCATGGAGACACTGACAGAACCGGCTCCATGATGTCATCACTGAGTTACTAACGGTTCTAAAGAACCAGTTAGAACCAGTAGGAACCCACCTCTGGTCTGAGCCCTCAATTATTTTTTTATATTTAGATTTACCTTATATATTGCAATGCTACCTTTTCTTGGGCTTTTTATATGGTTTTTGTGTTGAATACTCCATAAGAGAGTGAAGTCAAAGAAGCGAAGGCATCACTCAGATCTGTCATCCAGGCGGGAAAATAGTTAAAGCTGATTGGTTGAGCCATCTGACAGCTCCTATAAAAGAGCAAGCTGTCAGACAGACAATTGCTGGGTTATTGCGTGTTGCAATAAAGAGTTTGAAGTCCAAGATCTTCCTCTGTCTCTTCAATTGCCCACAATCTAACATTTTGTTTCTAGGCTGATTTCAGTTTTTGCAGTTTTTAACCCGCTCCCCCTTTTTTCCCCTACCCAAATATGCTCACAATCACTTATCTGACCTATTTGTGTCTATCAATAGCAGGCATGTGCCCTTGCATGGATGCCATGTTTGTAATAGCATGCACATTTTTATGTTATCTCTGACACAATAGATTGCCTTTACGGCCATCAGATTGCAGAGGCTCAGGCTGCCAACTCCTGATAAAGACTGTGGAATGGGCAGGAACTTGTACAAATATAAATGCATCTCAGCGAATGCGAAGGGCCGGGGCAGGAAAGCTGCTTGGAATGGGAGGTTCCTCCATCACATCCTTTCACCTAGTAACCTACTCAGAAACTGCCCTGTTTCCTAAAGATTAGCAAGTGAATGACAAATACAGCCTTCCCCAATAGAGACTAGCTTTATTGCAACTGTTCAGATGGCTCAGAAGGAAGAATGTCAGGCTAAAGCACATTAGGTCTTCTCTATAGTTTGGTGCCATTCCAGATCACCTCTTCCTGACTACTGATTCTCTGAATTTTGCTCCTGATTTTGTCACCTTTTTGCCTTTGGTCGAAATATCAAGTCAATTGGGTCAGTTGCTCTTTTATCTGACAGCAGGCATATGAATTCCTAATGCCCTTGTCACTTCCTTCCTTACTGCGTATTAACCGCAACATTTCCCTGTCATATAAAGCTTGTGCATTCCAGTGAATAATGGAAAGGACGTATTCTAAGTCTATGGTCACTTTAAGGTTAATTGCCAGCTTCATAGGAAGGGAAGCAAGGCTTTGTTCTCCCCTTTCCGAAAGTTGGCACTGACCTGAAATCTGTTTTGGATTGTGATCCAGCACCAAAGCTAGTGTATCCATTGCACACAATACGTAAGCCACACAGGGATGTGGCAAATTGAACTCTAACCTGTACTACTGTGTTTCCTGGAAAATAAGACCCTCTCTTATATTTTTTTGAACCCTGAAATAAGCGCTTGGCCTTATTGCCATGCACTCAAAAGCCCGATTGGGCTTATTGTTAGGGGATGTCTTATTGTAGGGGAAACAGGGTAATAGCAGGATTATTATTTTACCCCAGTAGCATATCTGAGCTGCAAAACTCCAGATATTTAAACAATATAATTTTTGAACAGACGTCTTAATTCTTTGAGTTCTGGGGATAAAGGCACTTGTTAATATATAACTCTAAGGAATTTGTACCTCCTTTGATAGGCCGATTCTTTTTTAATGCTGACTTGATTAATTTTCATTAACTCGTTCATTCTCTGCACGTTTATTATTGTGCCAGGATTCTTTTGTTTTTTAATGCCAAATTAAATCAGTGGCAGGTTCAGTGTGAAGGGTTTTAAGGGCCTGTTGCCAAGGGTTTAATTATATTTTTCTGGCAAATGTTCCGTTTGCTCTTTCAAAAAGTCAGACTTTGCTGGGTATCAACACTGCAATTTCCCTCAGCTGAGGAGACATGCTGTATCTGAGGTGATGCGAAAGGCTCCTTTTGGTGAGAATCAGCAATCCGAAATGTCAACTTTGAGACAAACCTGGACATCCATTTGACTTAAGAAAACTTCATGACCTTATTACCAGGAAATTTTATAAGAGAGCAATTTGCAAATTTTATAAGAGAGCAAGAGCCGAGGTGGCGCAGTGGTTAGAGTGCAGTACTGCAGGCTACTTCAACTGACTGCTAGTTCAGCCGTTCAGCGGATCAAATCTTACTGGCTCAAGGTTGACTCAGCCTTCCATCCTTCCGAGGTGGGTAAAATGAGGACCCAGATTGTTGGGGGCAATATGCTGATTCTGTAAACTGCTTAGAGAGGGCTGTAAAGCACTATGGAGCGGTATACAAGTCTAAGTGCTATTGCTATTGCATGGGATCCAGTTCCCTCACTCAGATAATATGTGAAAAAATTGCAGCAGTTCCTCGTTACTGTTACCAGATATAGACTGCATAATTTGAGGTTAACATATGCTGTATATAAAGTACAGTGTTAAGACTTTTCTGTGTCTGTGCTGCATTCTAGCAGCTAACTAGATTTTTGCAGCCCATATTTTGTAATGCACAATTTTAATGAATTTCTTAACAAATATAAAAATGAAGCAAAAAGCGGAACCTGCAAATGCCATTTAACCAGTTCAAAGTAAAGTCTCTCTTCCCTCTCAAACTCTGATAGCATAGATACAAAAGAAATGAACACAGGGAAGAAGATTAAAAAGAAAGACATAAACAATGACATTTATCTAATTTTCTACAATATAGTAGGCCACACAGAATCATATTTTCTTATTTTTCCCTTGTTGCTATAGAGCCAATTCAAAAGCTGAGAGTTGACAAATTTTATTAAATTACCCTTTTGGCTCTGGGGAACAAATATCCTTGAAGTAGTACATAATCACATTTTTTCCACAGGAGCATTGTTCAAGTGCAATATCACAATTCTTCTCATACACAGATAAATTTCAAAGTTCTGGTAGCTAACAAATAAAATATGATGAGGTAATGCAAAATACATTGTTATTAATCGAAAATGTAAAAGGTTTGGGACATAATTTGCCAAATAAATCATAGTGATGCATAGAATCAGCTCAGGAATGGGCTTGGCCTGTCATGGAATCATGGATGTATTATAGCCATAATTAAGGCCAATGTTTATTTGGGTCACTCTGACTTTAAATTCCTAATGTTTGTAGCCTTAATCTTGCAAATTGATGAAAAATGAGGTTGAATCACAAATTAACATTAGCTGTCATGTACCAGAAAAGTGCTAGGAGTATCCATGTTTCTAAAGCAATTAAAAAGAGATTGTAAGGAAGGTAAATTCACACTTAAGGGATTGCACATACCGTAATTCACACTATCGGGAAATTTGATTCTACCTAGTGTCATGTTGAGAAATGTTCACTGAATGACAGTGGATGAGTGGTTATAGCTGTGTGAGGATCCTGAGGGCGCTAATGACATGTCAAAGCCTTTTGTAAACTTCTTAGGGAAAGCTGGGCAATCCATGTCTGAAATTGTATGCTGCTCTCTACCCATTTTGTACCATAACATTTGGCGGCAAAATGGCTGACCATTGCTAGTTTGTCCCCCTATTTTCAAGCAAACTTAAGTGGAGAAATACACTTAATCTCCATGCATTCAATGGCATTACCACATCACTGCACATACACTCTTGCTCACCTTGGAAGCCAAAGTAATTTAAAAAGTCATTCTGATCTTGTCTAAAAACCATTATCTGCTCTTGTTTTAGCCTAATATTCCCTAATCCAGTGCCCTTCATGCTGACCAGAGAATTTAAAAGGGTAAAGGCCCACACATCTTGAAGGACTCCTTACGTCTTAAGACTTTCCAAGATTCTGTCGTCTTATATATGCATATGAATAAATGAATGCCAGGAACTGACTATAAAGCAGCATATGCCCTGCTGAGGCTATGGTTTGGGCAAATTATATTTGTTTGAGCATGTACAATATATGCAGAGTAGAATATGTATGTGTTATGTATGAGCGCATGTCTGTGTGAGAGAGAACTAAACTTCAGAACTAATTTAGAATAAATGTCACTCCTGTATACAAACACTAGCACAGTGCATATAAAAACTCTAATCATAATCAGACAGATGGATTTCCAAGATGCTGATACTTTGCAGGAAGTAAACTTCTGTTCTTGGCATGGAAAAGTTCTGAGGCTAAACAGCTGATGACATATGGAGACAGCAAAAGTATGGTAAAGTTCAAGATACTTTTGTTTTTGAAAACGCTGCTGATCAGCAAGATTTTTGAATAAAAGGGGAAGTAGGCTGTCTAGACTCAGAGGAAGGATTTGGCCCTGTTGTTTACCGCTACTCTTTGGGGCTCAATGGCTGTCGAATAGATCTTAACATCCACTTCTTTTCTTCTAGGTGAAGAGTGAAGGTCCTAAACTCGTGCCCTTTTTCAAAGCCACTTGTGTCTACTTTGTCCTCTGGTTGCCAACGTCCAGCCCTTCCTGGTTCAGTGCCCTGATCAAGTGTTTGCCAATCTTCTGCTTATGGGTCTTCCTGCTGGCACATGGAATCAATTTCCTGACAGCCCATCACAATGCCTGTAGGATCTTTGCTGGTTTGATATTCTCTGCCTTGGGAGATGCTTTCCTCATCTGGCAAGAGCAGGGTTACTTTATTCACGGTTAGTGGGTTTGTCTGCTTTGAAGGAAACACAGAACCTTTTTGGGAAAATGCCCAGTTGCTGTCAAGGATAAATGAGTGGAATCAATACCTAGTTTTAGTACCGGAACTGGAACTAGTCTGTTCCTGGGTGAAGCATTAGTATATAACTGGAGATGTGGGGAACAGTAACAAGAAATTGGGATGAGAAAATGTCATGTTGCTACATGGAGGAATGCCACTGCCTACCCTAATTTCTTTACCTTCAGTCCAGAGTCTTTAGAACCGGTAGTGGGAATTTCCCCCCGCTCGCCGAACCGGGAGCAATCACTGGTTGGCCACGCCCCCGAACTGGCTCTAATGGCGGCGCCATCTTGTCTTTGCTATCATTTTTTATTCTGTGCATGCACAGAAGCTTGGTTTTTGGCACTGCGCATGCGCACGAGTGTGTGCTTGCACGGCATGGCTATGCGGCACGCAATGTGCATGTGCCCACGTGGCGCGTGAGGAAATGAACCAGCAGCGAGGTAAGTTAGAACCCACCCCTGATTTGAGTTGCAGAAAGGAGAGAAAGTAGATTAAGCCTGGGTGCCATGTGGCTCATACAGAAATAGATCTATTGAATAGTGACAGATCTTTCTGTCCCTTTTCTGTTGTCTGTTCCTTATTTTTTGGTCCCTTTTCTGTTGTCTGTTCCTTATTTTTTGGTCCCAGGATGAAATTCATAGTTTCATTATAATCTTTGTCATCCCTTTGCATCCTGAACTAATTTTTCTAAATTACTCCTGCCCAGATGTTGAATTAATAAATCAAGAAACAAATTCATAATTACAATAGGTGCCAGAGATCTATAGTATTTTTAGTTTGTCATTCATACATCCCAATTACCCTTGAAAAAAATGAAGATGTGACTTTTTTGACATCTTCTCTGGAAGGGAGACATCAACTGTTTTTCTAAGAGTTACAGGTACAATATACATTTTCTATAATATACATTTATTAGTTTTCCCCTTACAATAAATTTTGCAAATTTTTTGTTGTAATCCAAGGTATCCTTTCAGTATCAGAATTAAGCCAGTCATCCTATCTCCAAATAGTGAGTTGTCCACTAGTGGCAGCGGTGGGTTGCTCCTGGTTCGGCCCAGTAGCACCGGTGGCAGGAGGCTCCACCCACCCGGGACCCTTCCGTGCAGAAGCGTTGTGTGCACGCAAATTGGTAGTAAAGAGTTTTAGAATCCACCAGAGGTGGGTTCCTCTCCATTTGGACTGGTTCTATAGAACCAATAGTAACTTGGCGGCCTGGGTCGCTAGAAATGGCAGCAACCCAGACCTGCCACACCCTGAAATAGGTTCTCTCAGCGGCGCCATAGACGGCACCATCTTGTTTTTTTGCTTCTGTGCATGCGCAGAAGCTTTTTTTTTAGTACTGCTCATGTGCCCCCCACCCTTCACAGCATGCCCCTGAGCGAATCGGCAGCAAAGAAAACTGGAACCCACCCGTGGAACCCACTAGTGACTAGCAGTTGTATATGTGAGGACAGCTAGGTCTGTGTCAGGCTCTCCTTGGCTAGCCAGGCCGAACAGTTTTCCAAAGACATAAACTCTCAAACTGGAAGATTTATTGTAGAAAAGTTGTGAAGACATTACAATACAATTCTGCCCATTGCTAGGTATTAAACATAAGCTCTGTTTCTAGTAAAACAGAGATTCTTGTACCTGTTTTTCCTACCCAAACGATGCAAAGGGCTAGAGGTCATTCTTGGAGGCGGAGAGACAGTTTCGGTCTCTTTCTTGTTTAAAAAACGCCAAACAGAGCAAAACAGAATAAATATAAGGTATTTTCTTTTGACCGTATGAGAATTGCTCTCTCAGTCTGAAATGGCATAGCCATTTTTGCATTCTTTCTACTTACTGCAAAGTTGAAGGCAAAGCTGACATTTTCTATTGCACATTTTTTCAGCCACACTGATGCAATCAGATTTTCAAGAAAAGATTGGACAGCCATTTGTCCAGAATGGCACTGGGCTGGAGATTAGACTAAAAGGCTTTCAAGGTCCCTTCTGACCCTGTGATTTAGGGAGGCCAAATCTGGGTTTCAAAAGATCCAATAGTTACTAAAAGGCAGCAAAGAGTTACAATTTTTCTGCTTGTCTAGGAGTTAACTCTGGGTTTTTTTAGCTAACACCTGATAGCTCCAGACAGTTTTTTAGGACAGCTAAAACTTAATCCTATAGTTAGCAAAGTTAATGCAACATGAATTGCTTGGTCTCGGGACATATAGTCAGTCTTTATTGTCCTGTTATGGAATTCCCTATACAGAGTTATTTTTCACAAATACGTTTTTACTTTTGCAAACATTGACATTACTAAAAAATTTGCTGGCGCTTCCTGACTCTGGGAATGACCCTGTTTTTGTGAGGTAAATGGTGGCATTTGTAGAAATGAATTGGACACAGAAAAATACACGTTTTATTTTCACTAATAATTTTTGCTGAGCATTGTTCTAAAATTATTATGGTGACCTATGTTAAGTACTTTGTTCTCTACTAATTCAGACCATTTGTTCTCCTTCCCCAGGCTTGTTGATGTTCGCTATTACACACATACTGTATTCCTCAGCATTTGGAATTAAACCTTGGGACCTGAAAGTTGGCCTTGGGATTGGCTTAGTGTCCAGTTTCTGCTACACCTTCCTGTATTTCTACCTTTCAGGCCCATTTACCTATTTGGTAGCTGTCTATGTTGCCTTAATTGGCTTCATGGGCTGGCGGGCTATGGCTGGTATGCAGCTCTGCAACGACCTTTGGACTTGGACCAAGCTTTCTGCTTGCATCGGTTCTGTGCTTTTCATGGTATCTGATCTGACTATTGCGGTCAACAAATTCTGCTTTCCTGTCCCCTACTCAAGAGTCATCATCATGGTCACTTACTACGCCGCTCAAATGCTCATTGCACTTTCTGCGGTGGAGAGCAAAGATGAAGAAGTTTTCAAAAAGAGAAAATAAGAGAGACTGATGCCCGCACATCCATCAACTCTGTTGGGAATGCTACAGCTGCACTCATCCTGGAGGATGTTTCAGAATCTGTGACTGCAAATCTTGCTTCTTTGAAGCTTTCTTTATAGTATTTGGATGGTCTTGTCTAGTCCTGTTGATTGGAGTATGGAACTCACAGGGGAGGTTTAGATGGTTTTGGAGTATTTACTTCCTGACCCTTGGAAACCTCTCTTAATACATTAGTATATTTGTATAATACAGAAACTGGTGCTGAACATTCCAGTGGGACAAAGCTCATTTCAGGACAATATTACTATTAAATAGGGTAGGCAATACACTGGAATTTAAGAGCTTTGCCTTCAACATGGAATGTGCAAAACTCACACACAAAAGAGTCTCCATGCTGCCTAAGCCCCTGTATGGCATACATTGCATTAGAACTGTGAGTCTACACAAGAAATCTTTGGGACCTGAAAAATAATCACAGGATGTAGGAGCACTCGTGTCAATCACTGTGGGTCATGTAATTTATGCTGTCCTTGGGAGAAATCAGTTTCAACTCCAGATTCATGAAATCATGTATTTATAGGCCATGCATAGCCTTTTTAAAAAATGTTATTTTGGTGAATGTGAACCCTGCAGAGCATCTGTTTTTCTGCAGATTTTAAAAGCAACAACAAAATGCAATGAACTTTCTCAGGCTGGTAGAGGTTGGAGGCAGGGGAACATGTGGGGGGGGAAAAAGGGGTTTTAACCATAAAACAAATCATGCTGTTCAGTGAATCAGCACTTCTAAGGGAAAATGTTCAATGTTATTAGTACTGAAACACTAAGAAGGACACTTGGGCGTTTTTAAGACACCAGCGTCTTTGTAGACATAATTGATTGGCCAAAAAAAAAAAAATCACCTTATACAAGATTCTCAGCCTCTTTTCCTCTCCACAATCAGTGCCAGTGTGTCTTGGAAGAGAATGCACACGCACAAGAATCTGAGTGTGATGTCGGGAAGAACAACTGTGAAATGGATTTCTATGGTACATTTGCAATTCACCCTTCACCTGTGGACTATTTAAAGCTAAGCCAGTGGCTTCCGGGTATTTGCGCTCTCCTTTCTGTAGATGTGCACATCAATATTTTCCCCATCATTTCCAGCAACAGCAGTAGACTTTGCAGGTGCCTTCGTGCCTACAACTGCAGCATGGATCATGCTGACGGGCACAGACAATCACCAAAGTGCTGAGAAACTATCGCTTCACCGTGCTCCAGAGCCACTCATTTGCTCATTTTCCTCTGGCAACAATGAACTACTGCGGGTCAACCTGGCTGGGAAGTCCAGTTGCATGCTGGCACTTTCCCTTGTTTTGTGGCATCCAGCATACAAAAGAGCTTCTGTTGACTCGCACTGCAACAATCAGCGTGAAATCCTTTGGGTCCACCCCCTTCTGGTTTTGCTCAGTGGCATTTTGGGGGACATCATTTCCCCTTCGTATTTTTCTTATTACATTTTTCCCCCCATAATCTGTTATATAAGATCATGTCAGTGCTTATTTCTTAACATTTTGATTGCTTGATGCTATTCAGATTTGCTAGAACTTCTGCAACACTCAGAATTCTTTGTCAGCATTAACAGCTATAGGACCATAGGAGCTGTAATGCTCCCTGGAAGATTCCAGGTTGGGGAAGACTGATGTAGAATGTAGAGCAGGGGGCCCCAACCGGGCTGCGGCCCATTCAGAACCGGGCTGTGCAAGCAGCGGGTGAGCGTGAGCGGCAGGCGTGTTTGCTCGTGCGTAAAGCTCCATTTGCATGGAATCATTCCCTCCCCCCCCCGCTGCCGTTGCCGTCAGTCCGCAAAGCTGGAAAGGATGGGAACCGTTGATGTAGAACATCTCATTAGATTTCCCCCATTATGTTATTTTATGAGGATTCCCTTTCTGCTTGCAAAAGTAATCGTGTAGAAATGTAATCCCAGGAGTTATATTTTGTATAACTTCTGTGCAAAATGTTCATAGTGAATATTGTTAGGAATTCTAAACAATCGACATCTGAAGGCTGGTTCTCATTCAACAATCCTTGTTCAGCAACTGTTTGAACGTAACTACGGTGCTGAATGAATTGTGTGTGTGTGTGTGTGTGTGTGTGTATAAAATCAATCCTTGAAGCTGCAGCTCTTATAGCAATCCCGTAGTTTAGATTAGATTACTACTAGAGTTGGAAGGGACCTTGTAGGTCATCTAGTCCAACCCCCCCCCACTCAAGCAAGAGTCCCTATACCCTTTCAGACAA
>JANHGD010005150.1:44399-54839 GCA_027560375.1 Imantodes cenchoa | reverse complement strand
ATACCTGAGCCAGCTGGAATTCTGGGAATTGAAGTCCACCAGTCATAAAAGGGCCGTAGTTGCCCACCCCTGGGGTATAGGAAAGGGATGACAGAAAGAGTCTAAGGTTGATGGTTACGGCCCGCAGCCAGACTCATTCCATGTTCGCTGCTCCATGCTTGGTGGGGCTTTCTCCCACCTCCTGATGATAGGTGGAGTAGTGAGAACGTCAAGGTGCTTATCACATTCTACAAATGCAAAGTTAGGAGTAGCACCATTCAATGGTGAATCAGCACAAAAACAAAAGAGGAGGGTGAAGGATCAACACTGGAGACAGTAAATGTCACATTAATATACAATCATTTCCTTTTGACTCAAACACTGTATGGGTAGAGAGTACTTGAACTTTGCAGTATGAAAGTAATCTAGTCTTTCCAATTTTTAGCACCCAGAAAGGAGGGAGAAAGCGGTTTATTATTTTCTTTTGTTATCCATTGCTGATCTTTTTTTAAAAATTACATTTCTTTTTCCTCTGGTGCCAATGGCAGTGAAGAACAGAAAGGCAAAGGGAAACAACGTAGAATGTAGTGGCTTTATGAAGGAATGAAGATACTTTTAATCTAGTAGAACTAAGGTAATTTCCATTTTTAAGCGGGGCCAAATATTTATTTCTATGTGTTATGCACACAACTATCCCCAAGTACTTATCTGGGGCTTTCAGAAACATGTAGGATTTTAAAATTTCAGAAACTGCCACCTGGTTTGAAGCATATAAATTTAATAAATTGTCATTATCATTATCAACATCATAATCAACATCCTTTAGGATTTGAATCTTACCTCTGATCTCATAAGGAAGATGCCAATCAATGCACTGTTGCAGAAATCTTGGAACTGTGTCCTACATCAACAAATCAATTTTATCTGTCTTTGTTATGCATTTTCCAGTTAAACATATTTTATGCATTACAATCTCCACATAATAACCATGCAATTGTTGCTAAATGAATAATTTAAAAAGAAAAACAAATTACTGTATACTCAATATAAAAGAACAGTTATACACATCTTTTTTTGACATGGATAGTCATATCAGCCACATTTGGATAATAGTTTGTTTTTCTCTTCTTTTCAATTTTTCTCATAGGTTTTTTTTTTTACGAACCCCAAAATGCCAATAAAAAGATCAGAAGCCATGCACAGAGAGACATATTTCTGCCTGTTAACTGCCATGGAAAACTGTAGTAAATGTATTTGAGTCAGATTTCAAAAAAATCTGTTTTTAATTATGGTTGATTGTCATGAAATCCATATGTACTATATAAATGGACTATACCATATCTGTAAAAAGAAACAAAAGTAACCTCTCCTTCTTCTCTTGGGCTTTCTTTCTGCTGGACTATATGCACTGAAAATTTAGAAAGCATCCTAACTCTACAAAGATCAAACCGTTCCTAATTTCCTATCAATAAATGGTACAAGCAACAGAAGTGAAGCTCTAATATCAACATTTCACTTCTTTAATTGCAATAATAGCTATTAATCACTTTTACAAATGTTAAATCCTTAACATCTTTGTCAGTTTTCTGTGTTTTAATGCCTTATTGTTGGAGAACAGCTTCATTATTCATTTATGGAATCCATTCTACGGCACATGTACCACATTCAATGACACATAAAGTAGAATTTTCTGCAGCATGTACACACATGTTGTACCCTATATTGGGAAGGACATAGAAATACTTTGTTCATATACCAAATATTGAATGATCAGAATTCCCTTTCCACTAAGAAAACCATGGATGTTATTAAATTGTTCCATTTTTGTTGATAAAAGAACCTCTTTCCCTTTAAAAAAAATACAATTCTGGACAAGTTCTTACCTAGTTGCCTCTCTTCCTTCAGGTTATTTTGGCATCATGTGATAAGATAGCCTTATTAGTCTATGGTGGCAAAAATATCAGGTTCATGATAATAGTTTTTCAGAATAACAAATTTTATAAAAGACATAAACTTTCATGAACTGCAGTTCACTTCATCCAACAACTGTAACTTGAATTTATACTCCTCAGGATGTTTGAGTTTTTTCATTGGAACATGAATGAAACAGGTATGAGTCCCTATAAATCAACCATATCCCCTTTTCATCCTAAGATTTGGTAAAAGCCCTCTTTTTTGCTGTTAAGAATTGGCCGCCATACTAAATATGAGCATAAATGAAATTTGCTACCACCAAATTTCACTAGCAAACCATTGTCCAATTCAGCTGAAGAAGGTATAATTTATAGTCTTAGAACTGTACAGTTGGAAGGGAACACGAAGATAATTTAATATCAAATCCCTGAAAGCTGCAGGATAATCAATTAAACCACTGAGTCTATCAAATAACATCCTCAGCATTATACGGTATATAATGATGGATGTATTTTTTTCAACTTTGATACGTAACATCAAAACGGCTCAACATTTTGGTACTTACATAAAATCAGTCTGAGAAGAATGAAATGATGGTTGTGGGCTTTTATTCCCATTTGTTTTTTGCCACTTTTTGGTCTGGCCCCTGCATAATTATAGAGCGGGGCCTTGGCTGCCAAAATGGTTTCCATCCCCTGAGCTAGTGAAACAAAACCAAAAACAAAACAGGACTAGAAAAAAGTTCTCTGTTCTGTCTTCTTTTTTATTTAAACATGTTAGTAAGCTTCAGACTAAATCTAAAAGACAAATGACTGTTGTTTGGTTTACTGTGGGAAGCAAATAGACTATATTCTTAAAATAACAATCTTCCTGATGTCTAAAGTTGCCTTTTATTGTCCTGACAGTGGGAAAGAAAAAGAAAGACTATAATGGAAAGAAAAAAAATCCTTCGGTTAAAATACATGAGGTCTAGTGATGGCGATTCATTGCCACAATCTCATGATCAACCATCAATAAACACAACAACAGCACAGCTCTTGTTAAAGAAACACCAAACTAGCAGATAACAGTAAGTAGAAGTCACATTCCTTGCTTGGAAATTACTTCAAGATTGGATAAATGGAGGTCTGAGCAGCATAGTATAGGTAGTCCTTAATTATGACCACAATTTAGCCAAAATTTATGTTGCTAAGTGAGAAATTCGGTAAGTGAGTTTTGCCCCATTTGTTAAGTGAATCACTGGAGTTGTTAAATTAATGACACGGTTGTTAAATGAATCTGGTTTCCCCAATGACTTTGCTTGCGAGAAGTTTGCAAGAGGAGATCCCATGACCGAGGGACACTGCAAACATCATAAATATGAATCAGTTGTCAAACATCTGAATGTAAATCACATGACCATGGGGATGCTGCAATGGTCATGAGTGTGAAAAATGGTCATAAGTCATTTTTCTCAGTGCTGTTGTAACTTTGAACAGTCACTAAATGATTAACAGTTATAAGTCGAGAACTACCTGAAGTATAGAATTTAGAGTTTCTATTCAGCCATCATCATATGGACATAATTGAAGAGACATGAGAATACCCTTAAAATGTCCAAAAAGGACTGCTGAGGGCAATGTATCTAGCCTGGCTAAAATGAAGACTTTACAAAATTTTAGAGTGATGGTGGATGACAAGAGGCTGGAACAAATCCTTTTGGGAGAATCAGATGTGGTGTGACCCCCTTGCTTAAATTTGTTTGAAGGTCTATACCAGGGGTGGGTTCTAACTTACCTTGCTTCCAGTTCTCTTCGTCCTGTGCCGCATAGCCATGCCTCATGGGCGCGCAAGTGCTTTGCACATGTGTGCATGCGCAGTGCCAAAAAATCCCTGCTCCCCAAAAGCCAAAAATAAGATGGCAACCGCATGCACAGCGCTGGAAACTCGGCTTCTGCACATTCTTAAAAGAAAAAATAATTTTTAAAAAAATTTAAATTAATTTTTTTTTAAAAAAGATGGTAGCGCCTATGGAGCGGCACTGACTGAACCATTTCCATGATGTCATCATAACTTCACCAGTGGGTTGTTACAGGTTCAGGTAAACCGGTCTGAACTGGGAGGAACCCACCTCTGGTCTATACCCAAAATTCACTATTTGAAGGTACCTCTAACATTATCAAAGCCTAATAAGCATGGACTGTCTCTAGAGAAGACCAGTAAATGAATTTTATCTAGGGATTTTTCAAGCCATGATGATTTAAAACGATCTGACAGGGCCAAATTTATTGGAAGCAAAATTAACTTTAGCAAAAGGTAATAACAATAAATCATGCTTCAGCATCCAATGAGAGTATATTATCTCTATGTGTAAGACAACATCTTTTATACTTTTTGGAACCATCTGTATGGATGATAATGATGATATTTGTTGTTTCTATAGTACGTTGAAGCATTCTGGTACGTATCTGAATATTGCTCAGAGCAAAACTATGACATAATCATCAAATAATGAAGCAAGTTTTAGAACAATGGGAGTTTTAAGACTGAAAATATCAGAGTAGGCCCATTTCATCTATCTTACCCTTTTTAGGTGAAGACTGCCATTCCTGTAAAAGGCCCTGACATTAAAATAAATAAATAAATTAAAAGCTAAGGTTGATTGGCAGACTGGGGCTGAAAAGGAACAAGATAATAAGTTACTTTTAAAGAAAACGAGATTGATGAGAAATTTTAACCTTAAAACATTTTTTTTTTGAAGAAGTCACGTGCTAGGGTTTTGAGGTTTTTTGGAAAGTAGAAAAGAGCCATATTTCTGGATTTTTGAAAGAAATGGATTGGAATAAATCCCATTGGTCATTTCATACATTTTAGAAAGTAAAACATTTATCCTGCTTATCATGGATTTTCTTTTTGTTGGCGATAAGGATAAAGATAAACACAATCTGGACTTAATTCCTGATAGCGTTTCTCTTGCCATCAGTCCTCTAGGCACGCAGCATACTATTGTAGAATTATTTTTAATCCATAAAAATTATAAAGTATTGCCCAAATATATGTGCAAGCATAAATGTAAGTTTTATAAAATCTTTGGAAAATGATTCAATGGGGTATATTAAATTGCAGGATTTCACAAGCACAATTAAGTTTGGAAAACATTTAACATCTTTTGTCAGTTATTCATTAGAAAAACATCAAGGATAGATTTGAATGAGCTTATTTTTCATTTATTCATTTCTTTTTCTCTTTCTTAAAAAAAGATTTCTGGTTTACATAATTCCAAACAATTTTCAGTTGTTGTTGTTGTTGTTTTTAAATTTATCTATCCTTCCTTTCCACCTAATTCCCACTGTCTCTGGAAATGCCGTGCTTATGAGTATATGGCATTTCAGTATCCTTTCAATCTTGTTAATGGAGCAAAACAGTTTTGCAAAGAGTTTTTAAAGAAAACGTACCAATAAGACATGCATGCTTTCTATTATAAAAAGCAATGGAGGGGCCTTGAAAAAGATCCTTGAAATGAAAAAATATGTTGCGTAGAGGAATAAAAAAAGAAACAGAAAAAAAAAATCTAGGACACAGCTTTTCTCAATTTCTGTAATTTAATGCAGCCCTGAATTATTACTGCACACACTCTTTTGAAAATCAAGCTTTTTATATTATTCCTGTTTGCTCGGTATCTATTTTCAGATGTTCTTGGTACTCGGTTCTGTTTCCAAACATTTATGCTCTAAGCTGCTGGAAGAGAAGTTGAAATAAAGTTTATCTAAATATTGAAAGGAAATCTAGCCTTTTAGGCAGGCCAGTTAAATATTGGGTTCCGTAGTCAGAGCTGATTTCAGTGCTAAAGGAGGTCTACAGTTCTGATGATCCTCTGGGTTAGAGAATTACTTTCCTGTTTCTATTAAAATTGGCATTTTTCACCTCCTTTGATTCACATTTGTTATCACTTTACAGCATATATGAAGAACCTAAAGCCCTTAAGATGCTTCTGCCATGCAACTGTCAGCAGCTCCAGTCAGTATGAGCAATGGCCGGAGTTGTTCAGAAATAACCGAATCTCCATTGTGTAACACATTTAGGGATCTATTGCTAGTTACTAGGTCTTTGTAAGGCTGGATAATTAATTCAGAAATAATGTTTTGGAAATAATTATATTAATTAAATAATAAAATAAAATAATAATAATATATACACTGAGAGCATATGCACCAAGACAAATTCCTTGTGTGTCCAATCACACTTGACCAATAAAGAATTCTATTCTATTCTATTCATAATTTTAGAAAGGTGTTTGGAATGCAAGCATGAACATAGAATCCGCCTGAAACTCTTTAAAGCAGCTGCATCATCGCTTTAGATTGTGCAGCTGATCCTCTGCAGTTGCCTCACGAGCCTTGAAAATGTCATGGTTGCTTTAAAACAGGGGTGTCAAACCCGTGGCCCGTGCCGCGAATGTGTCACATGCTGGACACACCTACCCCCAGTTTAGCAAAGGGGGAAAAAGTTGCGATACGTCACGTGATGCCAACGTGTTGTCGTGGGTTTGACAACCCTGCTTTAAGGAGTTTCAGCAGATGATATGTTCAGACCGCCACAGACCTCAAAATATTTTTGGGAATCATATTCAAAGCATTGCGTAGCTCTATTACTTAGGAATTTCTCGCTCACATATTTGTTTTCAACTTTAAAACCTGATGATAACCCTGAAGAAGGGCGTGTGCATATTCAGTTCTCCAGGGAGAATCTGTGGCCTCCAATAGTTGACTAAACATCTGTCACCACTGGCCAATTATGACTATTGAAAATTGCTGTTCAGCAGCATCTGAAAAGCTACATGTTCCCCAGCATGAGATAAATGATTAGACAAATAACATGGAAAATATGTTGAAATTGCTGCGGTATTTTCCCCCAATCTGTTGCTATCTGTGCTAATCAGAGATTTGTGTTCCAACATATCTGAAAGGAACAAGGTTAGGGAAGTCTAAAGTGGATGAACTGTATAGCTGGAATTAAATAATCAATCTGCTTCATCCATGGACATATTTATGGCCTTTTCTTCAAGTGACATAATTCTTTAGACAAGAATTAAGAATTGATTTAACCTAGATCAGCATATCAAGCACAGTGACACATACAGATGAAAGGGCTCAAGTAATCTTTTTTTTTCTTCATTTTTTCAACCCCTTCAACCCTCTTTTCTCACTAAAATCAGTATGAATTTTCTTCCGAAAGTGAGGCATCCAATTGGAATTTGGGTCAAAAAATGGGAGGTTTCTCAAAAGGAATTTTGGAATAAATCCCATACCAAAGTTAATCTGCATTTCCTGGATGCAAAATGAATCACATATTGATCTTTAAGCTTTGGAATGAATCTGATTGACTATTAGTTAAATATGAAGCAGGAGTCAGCACCTCACATAGGCTGAATCATCAGAAGCAGAATTATTATTCTTTTCTGATTCAGTCTGCAGACTGACAGACTTTCAATCTGTAGACCTGTAGACCTGACATGTTAGGAAATGATAAAGTACTCTGTTGATAAGGAGTTGGATCAGGGGTGAAATTCAGCCGGCACTATCCGGTTCGCGAGAGCTGGTAGGACCGGCGGAGGCTAGTTCGGAGAGTCGGTAGCGCTGGTGGTGTGAGTTGCACCTTCCCAAACTGGGACATCATCACATCCTGGTTTTGACTCTCTGTGCATGAGCAGAAGGCTCTGCGCATGCACAGACGATGGTACCCACGTGAGCAAAGCATATGCATATGCACACAATAGCAAGCCGGTAGGACAGATAGGTGTATTTTACCCCTGAGTTGGGTATTTTAATTTTCAAACATCCAGAAAAAAACAATACTATGCAACAAAAATGATGTTGAGTTAACTCTGTTTGCTCTGTAGTAAAAGGAGAATGGGACTTAAGTGCATTGCAGATATATTGGAAAAAATAATCTTTTCCGTTACATGATAAGACACTGATTATTATTAAGGTAGCGGATAAGATTTATAGTACTTGCAACACATTCAAGTGTATGTCTTGAGAAGAGTACGATACTTCAAGAGAAATTAAGCACTCCTTTAATCACTACTTATGCCTGAAGCAGAATGTAATAAGAATTCAAAATGTTTCATTTTCCAATTGTTGAATAAGATCATTTGCTGCTGAACTGATATTGGAAAGGAGTTATTCACAAAGCATAGTCTTATATGACTAGTCTGTTCCTCTTATGTGAAAAATACAGGGCAGTTTCTTTAAAAAGAATTTAACATCGGTCAAAAAATGTAACCTTTTTCAGAATGGTCAATCTCCGGTTTACCAAAACATGGCTTCCCATCATCCCCAGATGCTATTCAATTATACATAAGGCTGTTTATCTTCTAACCCAAATAAAACAAATTTGTATATGCAAAATAAAGGGTTCAGATAACTGTTGTTTATGCAAATAGTTTGTTGTTTATAAACACAATTTATACACTGTGTTTCCAGGATCCATTCCGCCCCTCTTTCTTTTCATGAAGAATGTGGGATGGTGTTGGCGAGAAATATTATGTAATTCTGAAAATAATAGGTAAATGATTGGAAGTAGGATGGTATATAACATACTGTGTTTTTCCCCCTGTTCAGTCATGTTCGATTCTTGGAGACTGCCTGGACAAGTCCCTGAAGTCTTTTTGGCAAGGTTTTTCAAATATGATTTGCCATTACATCCTTCCTAGGACTAACAGAAAGTGACTGGCCCAAGTTCATCCAGTTGGCTTTGTGCACAAGATGGAACTAAAATTTACAATCTCCCAGTTTCTAGCCTTAACCATTACATTAAGCTGACTCTCTAATGTTAATATTATGTTTATATGAAAATATAATAATTAGGAGAATAATTCCTAAAATATACTTGATATATTCTGAACTATATATTCCTAGGATCAGGAACTTCTTTCAGGTTCAAACAAGATTCCATTGTAATTCCATGTAACAGCCGAGGTGGCGCAGCATTTAGAGCAGTGTTTCTCAACCTTGAAGATGTGTGGACTTCACCTCCCAGAGTTCCCCAGCCAGCGTTGAAGTCCACACATCTTCAAACTGCCAAGGTTGAGAAACACTGATTTAGAGTGCAGTACTGCAGGCTACTTTAGCTAATTGTGATCAGCAGTTCGCTGTTCAAATCTCACCGGCTCAGGGTTGATTCGGCCTTCCATCCTTCTGAGGTAGGTAAAATGAGGACCCAGATTGTTTGGGGCAATGTAAATATATACATTGCTTAATGGTATAAACCGCTTAGAGAGTGCTTGCATTTAAGGCAGTATAAACGTCTCACTAATAAATAATAATAAATAAAAACTGCAATTACAATATACCTAAAGGTCAACCTGTCTTCATAGATTTTCCTTGAGTATCAGCAACCATATTAAGCTTTCAGTCCGGTTGCATGAAAATGCTATTTTTTTTCCTGCTTGAATTGCCGTTATATTATTAGGTGGGTTTTTTAAAATTGTTTCTCAGAAAAATTCCTTGGGACTACTTTGAATTCTTTATACGTTCCATGCATCAAAAACTCCAGTAACTGGAAAAATGGCTTTCCAATCTTGGAAAATACATTTAAGTATTTAAACTAGCCAAATACTTTTTGGCTAAACCTTATGCCATTGTATTATTTTTATTTGTCTAGAGCAATACAAGAACCTAAGAATAAAATCACAGCACAATATAAAACAATATAAAATAATAGATTTTATAAATATTAGCTAATCCCAGTACTGCCATAATTTAAACTGGCATTAGGTTCTGCAATTTTAAAAAATGTCCTTCCAACTTTATTAAAAGCTTGAAAAAAAAGTGTTTTAAGGGCCTATTTAAACCATAGATGAGCTCCCAAACAGAATTAAAAGGAGAGCTGATTTTTAAAACAGGAGCTATATTGAAGAAGGCTCTACAATGTGAGTTTGATATTCTGAGATGGGGAAAACTAAAACAATCCTGACTGAGCTTTCACATTCACACAGGAATGTGAATTACAATCGAACTATTGAAATAACAGAATGTTCCTGAATGTGTGACCCAGAAAGTCAACGTCAGCAGTTTGGATTGGTAGCACTTCCAAAGATCCTGCCAGTACAAAGCCTGGTGGAAGGAAGAAATAGGACTCAATTGGGACTGGCCCAGGACAATGTGGACCATGCTATCCTGGACCCAAATCAAAGTACTTCTGCAATAGTCCAAATGAGACTCCGAGCAAAGCATAAATTGCCTGTTTGACTATATGAGTAGGAAGAAAAGGCAGAATTCTCCAGATATTCAGAAGATGTAAGTTGCAAGCTCCAGTAATAATAAGGATATAGACCTTTTCAACATAGAATAGAATCTCACAGTTCACAAGTTTACATAGAATAAAGTTCATCAAGCTACAAACAACTCTAGAGAAAGTACAGAAGAGAGCTACCAGGAAGATAAGGGGACTAGAAACTAAAACATATGAAGAGAGGTTGCAGGAACTAGGCATGGCTAGCCTAGCAAAGAGAAGGACCAGGGGTGACATGATAGCAGTGTTCCAATACTTGAGGGGCTGCCACAG
>JANHGD010005149.1:133797-149584 GCA_027560375.1 Imantodes cenchoa | reverse complement strand
GGCTGAGTCAACCTTGAGCCTGGTGAGATTTGATCTGCTGAACAGCTGAACTAGCAGTCAGTTTCAGTGGCCTGCAGTACTGCACTCTATCCACTGAGCCACCTCAGCTCCTCCACTGTTTTAGAACAGTGTAAGTATCTGCACTGTTAGTATTTAATTTAACTTTCATCCTCCAGCATTCTTAGCTTGGCATTTACAAGTAGTCCTCAACTTACAATCTTTTATTTAATGACAATTTGAAAAAAGGTAACTTACGACTGGTTTTTACATTTATGACAGTTGCAGTCTTCCCCATAATCACGTGATCAAAATTTGGGGGCTTGAAACTGGCATGTGATTATGACAGTTGCATTGTCCCAGTGTCATGGGATCACCATTTGTAACTTTCCCAGCTATCTTCCAGCCAGCAAAATCAATGGGGGAAACCAGATACACTTAACGACCGCATGATTCACTTAACAACTGCACTTGATTCACTTAACAACTGTGGCAAAAAAGATTGTAAAATGGGACAAAACTCACTGCCTTGCTTAACAGTGGAAATCTTGGGCTCAATTATGATAATAAGTCAAGGACTACTTGTACTTAACTGTCATTTAATGCTAAGACCATACCAAGATTAGTTAAGCAACAGGAACTGACTTTTTGTTCATGCTGGGAATGGAAAGTTAAACTAAGTAGCAGTGGATTTGGCAGGAGATCATGTAGAATTCAGTTCAGGCTACGGAACCTAAGATAAGAGAAAGTTACAGTTTAGAACCTAGGACCAAGCTGGGCTTCCTTAAACTGAGCTTCTTTCAATTTAAAACTGAGAAACTGAGCAGCTGTTCAGTCTGGAAACAATGAAAGCAGATTTAAAATACATTTTTTAAAAAGACAAATGGCATATCATCTTTTTGGATAACAAGTTAGTGTTTTAGCTTTCTCCCTTTTCTTGGATTTTTGAAATGTTAAAACACAGCTTCTTTTCAAAAAGCCCTGAAAATCTGATCTTATTTGAAGCAATTACAGAAATTTGCAGATTGGACCAAACTAATTTGGAGAGGAGGATGTTGAGTCTTTCCTTGGGCTGCATTTTTAGGGTCCCCTAGATATTTTTCCATCCCAAACCTATAGGGATTCCCCCCACCTCTTTTAGGTGGAAGATTTCTAGGGAATCACAATTTCTCTTTGCATTACAATGATCAAATTCACAGCCCTCCTTGGCAGCTATTCCTAGGATTGGATGTACATGGCTAATGGCCATGATGGCCTTATCATCAATCAATGTTTCTAATTTCTATTTTAAGCCATTGAAGTCAATGGTTGTCATTATGTGTTGAAGGAATGAACCCCACAGTGTAATTCTGTTTTCTGTTATTGTTAATTCTATATTGTATGAGATTGGTGTTTTGTAAATCGTTGGCATCTGTAGTGGAAGGGAGAAACAAGGAAAGCTTTCTATAAAAGAAAATATCAAAGGTTAACTGTTTTATCACATAAGCCTTTATAAATTATATTCACCATCTGATGAATGAAATATATTCCTATGAGGGAAACCTGAAAGTGCATTAGGTTGAGATATGTGTGGAAATACTGAGAATAGACAGGATTGTCCTCGGAGCTGGTGATATAGATGCAACTGAGTTGGAAGAGACCTTGAAGGTCTTAGTTATTTTAGATATAAATAGATATTTTAGATATAAAATAGTTTAAATATTAATAATAAAAGTAGTGCATTATATCTTGTTAGATCCATTAAAAAAGAATTGTGTGATCATAAAATTAATGTTACCAGTAATTGTAACATGAGAAACACTATACATTCAGCAGGATAAATGCTATCTATCTATTTCTGTTGTTTTTTGGGAAGGGAGCAAAAAGCACATTGAAAGCAGGCTTCCATACATGCTCGTGCAAGTGGCTATACTTAGTGTCATGGGAATTAGAAATAATGCACCTTTCCTCATCAAGGCATTGCACCTTATTACCAAAATCTCTTCTGGTGCATATTGAACATGGAAACTTCAGAAGCAATGTAAAATTAATGTGTCTCTGAAATAACTTTAAATTTAAAATGGTAATACGTATTCTGAGATACACTGAACTCACAATTTTGCAATTGCATGCACCCATTCCCTCTTTTTCTGCATAAAATTCTGAACAGGGTTCCATAGATGAAGAACAAGCATGAAACAAATTGTCCTAGAAGTTTCTGTTCACATGATGGTTGAGTTTTGGTAAACTTAATAACTTTATTGGGGAAGGGGACAAGGCACCAAAGGAAATATGAAATGGAAGATGCTCTCCCTCTCCCGCAATATTCTAACAGCAGCCTTATATTAAGAAATTAAGCACAAAATGCTTTACTGGTAAAGGAGGTAAAATGATAGGAAATGCTTGAATTGTGAAATATTAGTAAACTGGATTACAAGTAGAATAGAATAGAATAGAATAGAATAGACTTCTTTATTGGCCAAGTGTGATTGGACACACAAGGAAATGATAAATGCCAAGAGATAGCATCTTGACAATTGATGCATCACGTTACTTTAAGGCTTCTTGTTGGTTCTTGGTGAGTTTTGTAAATTGAATAGCTTATGGATCATAATTTTGTGTAATTAAGGGTTTGTAGATGGTTCTAATTGTTTTAAAAATAATGAGAATCAAATAATATATCATAGTTCCATGCATTCAGCCACTATATGGGAAATTTGTATTGTATGTGGCAACTTTGGATAAATAGAATCTCTGTTGCTTTTGATCCTACATAAGTAGATCCTTTTTTGGAGTTCAATGTATCCAGTTTGATATTGTCCAATTACAAATAGTTGCAGCTTGATTCCTTCTGCTGAAATTTTGTGTATGCAATATATGTATGTCTTCAAACGCACATATAAACTTTTCATTTTCCATTATACTTTAAATGGTTTTTTTTCTATTTCTATGGCATTCATCCTATCCTCTTGCTGTCCTTGTATATGGTATGGGTCTTTGACTTTTAGGTTGACAGACCTAATACTTTACTGAGAAGTTCACATATTGTTACCACAAACTAATTTGTGATAGCAACCCTGAATAGATTCCTGTTTGGTTTCCCTACAGTGTCTGTAAAGCATTCATAGGTTGACTATTTAAAGTGAATGCATGAGAAGGGGGAAGGAGACATTTGTGTAGGGAAGGTGGTGGGCTTATGAGGCTAAATTTCGCCATGAAGGGGCTGCAGTCAAGGGCAGGGGGAAGGAGATAAGAAAGGGTTACGCTTCCCCCGCCATTTCTCTCCTTTCATTGCCAATGTTGTTTGCATCACTGGTTAACTTGCCCCAGTGATGTACCAATTTTTTCCAGGCTGCTGTTTTCAGCCTGAGAAATATTTCCTCAATACTGTTTTGCTTCCCATTAGCTATTTGTTTTGGCTAAACTTCTTTGGCTGTTTAGTATGTTTTATATTTAGCTCCTTCCGGTTTTTCACGCCTTTATTTTGGACTATGTAGCTTTTTTGTTCAGCTGGCAAAGCATCACACACCTGATTTTGTCATACACGAAAATAACGTGCAGAAGGGTGTTCTGTAATGAAATGTTGTGATGAGTCATTTAGTTTATATGTGAATTGGATTTTAGAGAGTTTTTAGTTTCCTCATTCATATCTGGAAACTTGAGTAGAATGTGCAGCTAGCTAAATGTTACAACTGATAACAATAGTAAATTCACAGGAGACTTCAGAAAGAGCAAGTGGCTGTCAAGGTCTGTTTTTGTTTCCTATGCACCTGCTTCCCTGGATTGAACTTGCAGATTGTTTTGATTTGGATATTTCTTCGTTCCACTGTTGTGCCGATGCAGACACTTGCATTACATCAAGCTTTTGGAAGTGACAAGTGTACAGTAATTAACCCCCTAGGAAACCACTAAGTTGAGGAAACAAGTACATACTTCCTTGGAGTCTCCTAAAACATCAATAAAGTTCATGTGGTGATGATCTTGGCGAAAGCAGCACTGTTCTCAAGAGATACTGCAATAATACAAGAGATGTGTAGTTAACCTCACTCAGTAGTCTCCAAATATAGTTGTACAGCATGTCACACTTTCATGACAGACAAGAGTTTCTAGGACAGAAATCAGATTTCATTGACAGTTTCATTAGAATTTACACCTCGGTCTGTTGTCATTTCCTTGTACATCTTTCTTATAGCTGCTTATTTCACCTCAATTGCATATTTTGGCCATTTGCTTTTACTTCAGTTCGGCCCTTAATCTCATGGCTTTGTTACTTAAAACCATCCAAATATTTTAAAATGTGTGGCTAGCTGAGGCCTACTTAGTTTGGACCAGTGTTTGAAGCACACACGAAAATGAATGGCTCTATGTGCGTAAGAATTCAAACATCAAGATTTACTTGCTGTTTTGAATGAAATTGCCCAGTAGCTTTAAAGTAGCATCTGGACTCTGCCCTCTGTTTTGCTAAGTTGTAGTCACATAACAAATGTCAACTGATATGCTTTGGTGAAAGAAAGGCGTTTGTCTCTAGACTTTTTAAACATTTGAATTCAGTCTTTAAAACTGAGCACTGTATTGTGGTAAATTAGCCTGTCTCTTTCCTAGAGTTGATGGTCAATTATTTGTAACAGACAGGAGATGATACCCTTTTATCTCCAATCTTAAACTTTGGCTTCTAAGATAAATTTATCTCAGGCCAGTTTCCTAGTTCTTGTACAGACTAAACAGTTTTGATTCTGTTATTTATATATCAAGTGTTTCCCCCCCACATGTTTTCTTTTGTGGTTATTTAGGGAAAACATGACATGCTTTACTATATTTTAATATTTTTAGAATACAGGCTACGGACACACTAAGGTGGAACCCTTTTCATTAAACTGAAAAAAACTATTACATGGAAAACACTCTTCTAGATCTGCTTTAACAAGCCTCTGGCAGATGGGGGAAAAATAAAGTATAGAAAAATCAATCTCTTACACTGCAGTCATTTCTGACTTACCATTGTTTTGTAAGTAGCTACAATTTCCACCACAGAAATAGTGTCTTGTGTTTTATAGATTCCATAGAGAGAGCGTACCTTTCTTTGTACATTTCATTATGCATCCCCAACCACACCCCAGAAATGTTTCTCTTGCATTTTCCCTCTCCTTTGAAAAGTTAGATCATAGGAATGAGAAGTCTATGCAAAGTGCCAGTGCGTATGTGGAATGGAGCAAGGGGCATGTCTGCTTCTGCCCTTTCATAGAGACTGCCTATCATTTCACATCTATATTGGTTCTTGGGGGATTTTGTTGGAGTAGTATGCTTTTTGTATGCTTTATGAATTGATGTTTGTGTCAGGTTTTGGAGACATTGCCATCTTTTGTGGTTTCCCATCTGCTTAACCATAATTAGCTATGGGGAAAAACATAACCCCTGGAACCTATGCATTCTCTCTGTTATGATTGATACTGCTGTTAAGTTTGCCTTGAAAGGCAATACAGTAATTCCTTTAAACAACAACCTAAAATAAGCCTTATTATTTTGAAAGTAAATTTGTGAAAGGCTAATTTTGGAAGAATCCTGTACTTCCAAGATAAAAACCACAAGCTGTTGTTAGAATGCCCTTAGAGGAATTGCAGGCATGAATTGATTTGCTCTCATCTTATTATGTAGGGATGGAAGTGCCATAGCCTTGCCAGAATCCCATTATGTCAGGTGGATCAAGCAAGAATTTGCTGCTGCTGCTGTCCTTCCCTTGCTTGTGATATTTTAGAAATATCAGAAATGTTTTATCTTTGCTTGGCTTGAAAACTGAAGGAAGACGTAAACAGTTCAGATTTTAGGTAAGCTCCATATGACTTTTTCCAGCTAAAGCAAAAGTAACTCCAGTGGTGCAAGAATCTGGTGGGATAGGACAAAGAAATGACTATAGGCAGCAAACCAATTTCTTTTTAACCTTAATCTGAGTTAAATGTAGTTATAATTACTTTCCATGAATTTAATAACTTCCCAATTTTGTAATAGCTTTTAGGAGAACTCTTAAATTGTGTATCTCTTACTAAAAAATAAATTACCTTCTTGCTAGACTTAAGATCTTTGAAACAGATTTATGAGTGCATTTGACATAATAGGCTTTACTCTACAGGAAAGCTTATACCACAATAAATCTAGTAGTCCAAGGTATCCCAAGATATTATACGTACTGTATCTGAGACTTTTTAGTGTTTGTTTGATGCAGATAAATGAAAATCTCTAGTCCATATGCTAATTGTATTTATTAGTTTAAAACAATCTTTTCTAAACAAAGGATTGAAAGAGAAATAATTGATTTGATTGTCCCCTGGGTTGTCTACCTTATTTCCTCTCATTAAATGAGACTTGTGGAAGTTGAAGTCAGGCAGCTTCTTTTTTCTTACATGACTGCATCTTTTCAAGTATATCTGCATGTATTTATACTCAAAAAAAGCAGTGGGTGTTTATACAGGTGGAGTCACTTGAGAATAATTTGGAGGTTCACTAGTTCATTAGCTCTGGCACAGATTGCCAATAGCTTTATTTAGGTCCTTGGCATACATTACATCAAATCACTGGTTTCTCAGATAAATTATAGCTACCAGATTTCATCCTTTGGGAATCTCTCTAACATTTTCAAGAGTCAACAATTTAGACAATGACACAATTATGCTCTGAGAATACCATCCTGGTTTTGGCATCTCCTGTTTTTCCCCTTTTTGTGTGCTGTACCAGATCTCATAAATTATATACCATTTGTTTCTGGTAACAAACCTCACATTAAGCAGCACAGAACAAGATTAAATATAGTGACAGTTACTCCAAACACTGTTAAAGATATAATTCATTCACAAGACTTTCTTCTGCCTTTATTTCTAAGACAAGTGGAATCAGAAAACTATGGATTTTGTAGTCTTCACCTAGAAGCTGAAATGTAAAAAAACTGCTATTCATGAGGAAAAATAAGCTGTCTATAGAAGCTTTAAAAAAAACTTGTTAATTTTAGAGCATGTTAGATGGACTTGAGTTCTATATACTGTGGTAGGGAGAATCCATTTAAATGAATAAATTACAGTGAGTGTGCAAGCATGATTGAGGCAGACAACGAGGACATCAATCAGTGACAGAAAATGGATATAGGGAAAAGAATTAGCTAGAAATACAAAATGCTATGAGTTAATCGTTTTTTCCATGGTTTGCTGAATGTCCCCAAGTAATTTTTCATCACTAAATTAACACAGCAGTAGCAATAGCACTTAGATTTATATACCACCCAGTAGCCTATGGAAATTCTCAGTCATCCATGCTCATGGTTGTCCCAAAGGTTCTTTTTCAAAGGGCAACTGGACTTTCTGGTTTTTCTTTGAAGAAATTTCACTTCTCATCCGATGACAAGCGAAATGTCTTCAAAGAAAAATCAGAAAGTCTTGAAAAAGCACCTTTGGCAGGACTACCTCATAGTGTTTTACAGTACTCTCTGGACGGTTTACAATGCCAGCATATTGCCCCATCCTCAGAAGAATGGAAGGCTGCAATAACCTCAAGCCCCATCAGAATTGAACTCTAGACTGTGGACAGAGTTTGCCTGCAATACTGCATTCTAACCACTGCACCACTTGGACTCTTATTTCATATGAATCTTAAATAAATAAATAAATAAATAAATAAATAAATAAATAATAATAATAATAATAATTAAAAAAAATACATGTCTCAGAAATGATGACTTTAGGGTTGAACTATAATATTATTGTTTACATTCCATCTTTCTATAAGGCCAAAAGCAAATATATTCAGTTGAATTGAGATACGCACAATTTAGACCAACATTAACAGATTAATAAGAGTTGGAAGGGACCTTGTAGGTCATCTAGTCCAACCCCCTGCTCAAGCAGGAGACGCTACACCATTTCTGACAAATGATAGTCCAATCCCTTCTTGAAAGTCTCAAATGAAGAAGCTCTCACAACCTCCGAAGGCAAGCTGTTCCACTGGCTGATTGTTCTCACTGTCAGAAAGTTCCTCCTTATTTCTAGGTTGAATCTCTCCTTGATCAGTTTCCATCCATCTATTCCTTGTCTGGCCTTCGGAGGCTTTGGAAAATAGCTTGACCCACTCCTCTCTCTGGCAGCCCCTCAAATATTGGAACACTGCTATCATGTCTCCCCTGGTCCTTCTCTTCGCTAGTCTATCCATGCCTAGTTCCTGTAACCACTCTTCATGTTTTAGTCTCCAGTCCCCTAATCATCCTGGTTGCTCTCCTCTGCACTTTTTCTAGAGTCTCAATATCTTTTTTATAGTTTGGTGACAAAAACTGGATGCAGTACTCCAGGTGCGGTCTAACTAAGGCTTTATAGAGTGGTATTAGTACCTTGCTCGATCTAGATTGTATTCCTCTGTTAATGCAACTTGGGACTGTATTGGCTTTTTTGGCTGCCGCTGCGCACTGCTAGCTCATATATATATATTTGGTGGGGTTTTTTTACCTAAGTGTAAGATTTCACTTTTCTCTACATTGAATTTCACTTTGTTAGATAGGGCCACTTACACTGTTCAACAGCCAGGCTGCCATATTTTTAACCAATTACAGATAAATAACAAGTCAAGATAGGTTGTAAAGATAGGTTGTATTAAGTGCAGCTGGCGTATTTGTGTTTGATGACTACTAAGAAAGCTCATTAGTAATCATTAATTGGGTAAAGTAAGATTTGTACAGACTTTGTGTGTGCCGCATTCTTTATGGTCCATAGCGGGGCAGAACAGGCGGCGCACGCAGGAGGGGTGTCATGCACATATAGCATTATGGGTGCCAGTGCACATGCTTTCAGCATGTGAAGAGAAAAGAGTTAGCCCTCACTGCCCTATAACCATTTCAGACAACCAGTCTCTTTTTAAAAACCTCCAGTCTTTGACCATCCACAGCTGATGATGATAATGGATTATGATGGTAATGATTTCATATTCATATACTATTCTTCTTCCCAATGCAGCTTTGATAATAGCCAAGTGAATACTGTATGTAGCTAGTAAATGCTGTTAAATTAAGTGCAAATTTTAGGAGCCAAATTTCACTGAAAAACCTGTTAAGTGGAAACATGCTATTCTGCTTGTAGTTCACAAAACACATTTTAATAGTTTAATATAAAAGCTTTATCACTGTGCTTAAAATATTTTTAAAATCACCAAAATAACAGAAAGTTGTTAAGAATTCCTCTTAGAATCAATTATTCTTGTACCATTTCTGATCAAATTAGATGATGGAATCATTATTGATGATTTCAATTTCACCCTAAATATTCATAAAGTAGCAATAGATGTGTTCAAGTAGTTTGTTGTTTTGTAAGGTAGATAGTAAGAGATGGGCAAACAAAACAAATCTCCCCAGATAAATGGCACACTATGCTAGTGATACAGAGGATGAGTTAGTTTAAAACATGCTGGCTGGAGAATTCTGGGAGTTGAAGTCTATACATCTTAAATTGTCAAATTTGAAAACATTGGCTTAGAATCAGAATGTAAAAGAGAATCTGTGGAACAATAGTGCAAAACATTTGGCCCCATGGGCTGCATACAGAATACTTGCATTCCAGGGGTGGATTCTGATTTACCTCTCTGCTGGTTCGCTTCCTGATGCGCCATGCAAGCACGCACGTATTCACAGTGATAAAAACCCAGCTTCTGTGCATATGCAGAAGCAAAAAACAAGATGGCAGCGCCTATGGCACTGCTGAGAGATCCAGTTCGGGGGCATGGCATGCCTGGGTCGCTGGCGGTTCGGTGAGCGGGGAAAATTCCCGCTACCGGTTCTATAGGTCCAAACCGGCAGGAACCCACCTCTGTTGCATTCCATTTGCAACACTGGATGTTCCCCTTCGCCAGAGTTACAGTGGTGAGGAAAAACCTGAAATCCGCTTGTGCATTTATTGTGACTAGGGAAGATTTTAAGGAGCAAATAGTTGTTTTAGTGGTGCAGTTATTTGAGGCACCATGTTGCCTTCTTCCCAAAATAGCTCCTTTCCCCATCTCCTTTGGGAGTGTGGTTTTGACATGTCACATGGTCTTGAGTCAAAGCAAACTTATTTCCCTGTCCAGAGAAATGGGCTGATATGCTGTGGAGATATAGTGCATCATTTCTTCTTTTAGTTCATCCCTCCATTTCAGTAACTCTGATGACCTAACTGCAGGTTATTTTTATATTCAGTAGTGCAGCTCAGGCTGAACACTGTAGCTTCATTTTTATATATATATTTCAAAATACTTTATAGTTAGGGCTTGGCCTACTGATATATTACATGGTTACAACATTTATCATTTTTTTCCTTTTTTAGAAAAATGAATGAGACAAATGAGATTTGCTACAATAAAATGGGGATTAGTCCCAAGTTACTGGAGTGCTTTGCAGCTGAAGTTATATATTGATCTTTCTAAATGGGATATGTATAAGATCAATTACCATGGAGTTCAGGGCTTAATTTCTGCCAGGCTGTCCCATTATCAGATTGTCAGCAACCATTTTGGAAGGGCAGAAACAGACAATACCACTCTCCACTCACCCATTGTGAACGCATTCTCTGGATACTTTTCCTGCTCCACACTAAAAGCAGACTTCTATTTCTGTCTGTTCAAACACTGTCGGTTTGCCTGCTGTGCTTAATTTTCTTCTAAGCCAGCTCCTGCATTTCACTTGGCTAGAAATAAAATAACCTCCTCAATGCATTCAAAAGCTGTCAGATTTAATTAGGTATTATATTATTATTATTATTTCTTTTATTCATTAAACATGAAACTCAGTCAACTGCACATTTAAAAATGCATCACAAATATCATTGACTGGGGCTGATGGTTGATATAGGTTGCTGCCAGCATCCTAGATATCAACCAAGTATCTTCTTAAAATATATGATGTTCTGACTAGTGCAGTTTTTTGCAGTTCCACTGGTGTTATTGCGGGAAGCTACAATTTCTTGATGTGTTTTGTGAAATTCTTGGACATGGTACCAAGTGCCCTAATGACAATGGGTATCACTGTTGCATGTTTCATCCATAGCCATGTAGTTTCAATGGCCAGGTTGTGATCTTTCCTAATTTTTTCCAGGTCTTTTTCTTCAATTCTGGCATCTCCTGGTACAGTGATATCAAATATCAATATTTGGCCCTCGGCATGTGATATCTGGCATGTTGTGTAACAAATGATGATCTGTCTGTATTCGAAAGTCCCACAGGATCTTCACTGACTCATTTTCAGTAACTTTTTCCACTTTGTGCTCCCATGACTTTTCTGATATAGGTCTGCCATATATTTTACATAATGACCAGTGGACTATTATTATGATTGTTGTTGTTGTTGTTGTTGTTGCTGCTGCTGCTGCTGTTGTTATTTATATTTTAATATTTTTATTTTTTAATTTTTGTGGGGTGATGCTGATGTAGAATTGTATGCCATTTCCTCTTAAGATTCTAGGCAGCTCATAATAAATATAATTACAAAATGAAAAAGAGATTACATTTCTGTGTTAGTATGTTTTCAAAGGGCACTCTTGTAATTGTTTGTGTGTGTGTATCTAGAAAGAGGGAGAGAGGAGTACTAAATCTTAAAAAATTGTTAGTCTGTCATCTATAAACTATATTAATAACAAGTTGGTTAACAGAAGATTAAATAATAATGAACATATTATGTAAAAGTATAAAAGTAATAAAAATTGTGAATTAAGGGAAAGACAAGGTTGAAATTCCAAAACCTTTTGTTAACAAACTGTTATCGTGATCAAGTTGTAGAAAATTTACCATGGCTTCAACCCCCCCAATCATCCAAATATTAACCCTAGTTGGTCCTGGATCAAATACAATCAAATATCTAGGTTTGATTCTTTATACCATTTCTTATCAATTGCTGATTGATTGAATACAATAAATCCAGTCTCCAAAGCCAATCTATTCCACACACACACCCCAAAAAAAACCAGATAAAATTATCCCTCAATTAGATGTATTTCATCTCTGTCCCACTCTCCATCAGACATAAACCATTTGCAACTTCTGGGAGTTGTATGGAGTTGATTCTATGGTTTTTGAGTTTATATTTCTTTGTATTCCTTCTGACAGTTTTTACAGTCCTTTTGGACAGCCATAGATTATTTTTGTGAGTAGCAAAAAATGGCTGCCTCTTAGCTGCCTCATTACTATCACAGAATATCCTCTTTCTCTTTGACCAATCCAAATTTGTGGAGATAATATTATTATTTGGCAGCATCTAATCCCTGAAAAAGGCTGTATCTTTTTCAGATGTTTATCTCAGTGACAAATATTTGTTTTGCAGATGGGCATGGCTTTTGTTGAATTCTGTCATTGGTACCACTGAATAAATTCCTTTTCTGGATAGGAACCTGTACATCCACTGCATAAAAAGTAATGGATTGGTTGTCCCAAAGATTTTTCCAAAAAGGCAACTGGACCTTCTTGTTTTTTGTTTTTTTCCTTGAAAACATTTCGCTTCTCATCCAAGAAACTGAAATAGATCAGAAACACAGAATGTGTTCAAAGGGGAAAAAAAACCCAGCCCTTGGGCTAATCATGACCTGGATGATTGAGAATCTCCATAGAACTTAGTAGATTGGTTCTTGAATTTTCCTACATTCAATCATTCACAAAGTCTAACAAGGTGATTGGGTGGTTGAATGGATGGCTGATAAGTTGTTGGCTCACTCTAACTTACAAATATTATTTTCCCCATTTTGCCACTGAGCAATTCAGTTGGAGGAGGAAGATGAAATAATAATTATATTCTGCTGTTGATAAGCGCCAGTCTTCGTTTCTGATCAACCTCAGCTTTCTATAGGAAAGTGAATTAATATCTGCCCTGTCTAATATTGTATGAAGAAATGAATGTTGAGTGCATTGAAGGCGCTATGTTGAAAAAATTAATTAGGGCTATGCAGCTTGTAAATTACAGATCCTTCTGCAGCACTTTGCATAAAAATTTCAGCTGCTTTTAGAAAGAATTAAAATCTTGTGGGGGATAATATTAGCAAAGAAAATGCCTTCTGTGATTCAATATTACTCAACATTGTAGTGGAAGCCGAAAACAGAGACCTTAGATAAATTAATATTGCTTTTACTAAGAGTGCACATTCCACTGAGGAAAAATTGGAAATTGCATGAGTTATTTAAGATAGTGTTACATAGCAACATAGGTAAAAATACTGTTCTGCAGAAAATTTAGCAAAAGATTAACTTTTACAGGTTGAACCTATTCTAGTCTTGCTTTCAAACGCTTAAATCTTTGAGGCAAGTATTATTTCCAACATACAACATAATTGTAAAGGAGAACTCTACAAATTTTCTATCCTATCTGGCCACAGAACTGGAAGAGTTAATTTCATCCAGCTTCTCAAGAATTATAGAAAAAGTCTCCAATATTTTGTCCGAGATTTTCCCCATTGCAACGTGGTACTGTAGTGTCAGAATGCTGTTAAAAGCAAAAGAGCAATGCCAGTAAAAATAAATGAATGGTATTTTGTAAAAGGGGGAATGCTGAGACTTGCAATGTGCTACTTAGGCATCTGTCTTTTGAAAATTATGAGGCAATTTTAAGGCAATTCTTGACTCAGCTGGATAGCTTAGAGACTTTTTGGAGGAGAAGCAATTGTTATGTATCTAATCTTTATGGGATGATGGCCACCTTAGGAGAATTAAAGGTATGATGGATGAGTAAAACTGAGGGGATTGGAGAGGAATTGAAATATGTTCACTTGGCATTTTAATGGGCTGGACAGAAGGACAAATAAGGTAAACCTAAAAGAGAATGGGTGCAGGACTCAGCCTGTCAAAACGGTGACCTTGGCAAGTCATATTTGTCCAGTGACTCACTTTTTAATGTCTCTCCAGAAGAAGAATCACCCATCTGTCAACTTTTATACAATAGTTAGAGAGGAAAATGTTTGCCAGGGTTTATTAGTTGACACGCTGTTGACACAAAGTCACTCTGGACTAGTGGGAATTCCCTAAGCAATGAGAAACAGGATGTCATACAAGATAGAAAAAAAAAAATCCAAGGATGACAACGATTACTCATCAAATTAAGCTTTTACCGAAGCAATTATAGATGCTAACAGTGAGAGAGATAGAAATAAAGATGAACTGTGCAAGACAAAGACATTTTGAATATGCAAACAAACCAGGGAGACGGTTGGCATACAAAAATGAAAAGAATTAAAGAGAAACAAGTACTGTAATAGCAAATAATGCCAATATGTGAAAACTGTTTCATCCCTGTTATACTATTTTATACAAATTTTATTGGGAAAAGAGGATGAATATGTGGATGAGTGGATGAGTGGTTGATCATTCTTGAAGAATGTATCTCATTTTTCTATGTATACTGAGAGCACTGAGACTGATTTACTGCTGTGCATGCGCAAGATGGTGGACTTACGATTCACGCCGTAGTTTGAGGGGGAGAGATCTGGCCTGGAGGGGTCTCCCCGGGGGTCAATTAGCATCCTAGACCCCCGGGATGGCTTGGTGAGCTTGCCTCCAGCTCCCCAGAGGCTTTCTGGCCATTTGGGAGCCTTCTATCGCTCAGCATTTGACACGCGGCGCTCGGCGGTGGGGTGCGGAGGATTGGGCTGCCGAGCACTACTATCGGCATCAGCTGTGAGGCGGAGACGCCGCTTGACATGCTGGCCTGCTTCTCCCTCAGACTTTGCCGTGGGAGGGCAGCTATGGAGCAATGGAGAGGCGACGGAAGGGCAGAGGCGACGGAGGTGAAGGAGTGGAAGCGATCTGGAGGCAATTTGAGGAGCTATTTGAGAACTAATGTCGCCGGCTCCAGCTTGGATACCAGGGCTGGAGCAGAGCAGAGGCGAGTGGAGGCAACGTCCCAGAGTCTTTGGGAGGCCTGGAATTCCTGTGAACGCTTGGAAAACCTGGCGGAGGTGTGGAGTTGTATGCTGGTTTGTGGAGGCCAGACCTTTGGTGTCTGGGGAGAAATGAAACAACTTAGAAGCGTGGAGGCTTTTGGGAGGTTGGATTTTCTGGCTCCAGCTTTGGCATCAGAGATGCCTGGAATGTTGGCTTATGGTCCCCACCTAGCGACTGGTGTGGGGAATAGGAACACTGTGAGAGCTCCAAGAAACTTCCCCCTCAGTCAGCAAAAAAACCCTGTACTCCACTTTGACTACCTTGCCCCAAACCATGGATTTTTGGGCCATCTTATCTCTAAACCTGAGAATTGGCCTCACACTCCTCCCTTATTCCATTCACATCTACTCACTACCTTGATTGGGGATATAGACTAGCAGTGACACTGTAGGAGTCGGACTTGGCATGCTGGTTTCCTCCGGTTTTCTCCAGTTAGAGCTTTGTTATCTGCTCCAGGCCTGGCTAGGCTATTTCACCGTGAGAGGGTGGCCGGGAAGCCTGTTGCCAGTGAGACTAACCATGTTACATCTAGCCCACTGCTGTGAGAGGGCAGTGGAGAGGAAGCTTTGTGCTTGTTCGACTTGGACATTTCCATCTGTGACACCCATTTTTACCTATCCCTACTCGGGAGGCCACTACATCAAGATGACCCCTCACCTATTCTCTTTACCCTAGAGCTGGGAAATATTATGAACTTGCGAACGTATGTTAAATCCGACCTTCTAGCTCTGCGAGACTCCCCCCTCTCCCAGGCCTGGCCCTTCGTTCTATCTGGGGCCTATCTTAAGGACGGGTTTTGGAACCCCGAGAGATGGCATGTGGCAAAGAGGGGGTTGAGGAGTTTTTTAAGGAATTGTTTTAAAAAGTTTTTAGGGGATCTTAATGGGGGGGAGGGAAGTTT
>JANHGD010005149.1:52407-64260 GCA_027560375.1 Imantodes cenchoa | reverse complement strand
TTTGTTTTTTCCTTGAAGACATTTTGCTTCTCATCCAAGAAGCTTCTTCAGTTCTAAGAGCCAGTTCTTCAGTCAGAATTGAAGAAGCTTCTTGGATGAGAGGAAAAATGTCTTCAAGGAAAAGATAAAGTCCAGTTGCCTCTTGGAAAAAAACACCTTTGGGACAACCATGAATTGGATGACTGGGAATTTCCATAGATATTGTGTTCTGTTTATTGAATGCAAACATGCAGTTTCCTGCCTCTCTTTGTTCCAGCATGGTGTGATAATTGCAGAAGATGATGAGTATTTTATTGAACCCCTGACACTTGGGGACAATATCAGTGAGGAACAAGGAAGAGAAGGAAGCCCTCATGTGATCTACAAAAGATCTTCTCTCCAGCACCCACATATGGACACAGCTTGTGGTGTGTTAGGTAGGAGCTCTATTTGACTACATTTGATGAAGAAATGTCTTATTGTGATTTCTATTATATTTTTATACTAGCTGTACCCGGCCACACGTTGCTGTGGCCCTTGCGTCCAGATTCAGCAATTGATTAGCACAAGAAAATTAGCACCCAGGTTTTCACCCTCTTTTGGGGTGTAAAAGGTGCGTCTTATACGCCGAAAAATACGGTGTGTTTTATTTGCAGATTTAAATGCCTCTCTGACCTATAAGAGTGGAAAGTGACAGTCAGAAATTAAAAGGACTTGTTTTAAGGTCCCGTTTTAAGCACCTGCATGTTTTTACCTGTCACAGGTGTGACATCTATATAATAGTAGGTATATAAAAACACAGGCATATTTGAATGCAATGTTGTGTCAAGATTTCAAAGCAATCGGTGAAGAACTTTGGGAGATTTAAGATTTTGAACAAACAAACATTTACATTTTTATTTATATAGATTTACAAGAACCTCTAGTACCAGAAAATGAAGTTATAGCAGCAGTCCAATTGTAAAGTCAGAAGTCTACAAGAACTGATGAAACATCCATAGAAATATTGCAAGTAATGGAAGAAGAATCAGTAAAGGTTCTAACTCAGCTACATCAGCCAATTTGGAGAACAACACAAGGGCCAACCGAATGGAAAAGGTCAATCTACATTCCAATACTCTACTCAAAAGGGGGATTTAACAGTGTGCAAATGATTATATAGTGTCCTTAACTTTACATGCTAGCAAAAAAATGCTTAGAATCATCCAATGTGGATTAGAGCCCTGCATGATAAAAGAGATGTCAGATGTACAGGCTGGCTTTAGAAAGGCAAAGAAACACAAGACATTGCTTCTAAAGCATGCTGGATAATCCTGAAGGATAAAGAATACCAAAAAGAAATCACTATGGGTTTTATTGATCATAGAAAGGCCTTTGATTGTGTTCAGCTGGAGATGTGGAAGGTACTGAGGAGAATGCCAGAACATTTCATTGTCCTTATAGGAAATACTTATACTGATCTGGAAGCTACACTATGGGCAGAACATGGCAAAACAGACTGGCTCTGTTTTGCCATGCAAAAGACTGTATATTGTTCCCTTATTTATTCAATGTATATCCTGAATATATATTAAGAGATGTTAGATTAGAAACAGGTAAGCATGGTTTTAAAATCGGAGGAGAAAACATCAATAACTTATGCTTCGCTGATGACGCTACTCTCATGATTCAAAATGTATTTATGAACATTATTATGGCTGCTCAACTCACACTCAGTGACACCAGGCAGCTTACAAAGCAAAGGATATGCAAGCTTTAGTAATAAAAGTCAAGGAGTACAGTGAAAACGTTGAGAAATTATATATGAAGAAGACCAAATTAATGTAGAACTGAGAATTAAGATACTGAAGTGATAAATTCTGCGTTTTAGGACCAATTTTCAACAGTAAGCAAGCAGTCAAGAAAAACACCACAGTCTAAGTTTGATGACAGAGCCATGAAAGCCTTGGAAACATTGCTGTGGTGTGTCTATACCTACAAAGATCAGAAAAATGCAAACCATGGTATTTCCTGTGACATTCTATGGAAGAGAAACTTGGGGCTTTGAAAAAAGCAAGATAGGAAGAGCATTGACACTTCTGAACCTTGGTGTTGGAGAACAATCTTGAAAATACTGTGGACAGCTAAGAAAACAAATAAATGGACCATTACCTAAATCAACCCAGAGTTCTTACTGCAAGCACAAATGACTAGGCTCAAATTGTCCTACTTCAAACACATGTGAAGATCCAGCTTCCTGAACAAGGTTCTGATGCTGGGATAGGTGGAGGAAAAGAGAAGCGATGACAAAGAACAGAGTGGATGGACTTGGTTGCAGTGGTGATGTGCCCACACTGTTGAAAGACCTAAAGGAACAATTTGGGGACAGATCAACAAGGCAAGGATCAATCAATGTGACTGCTAAACTGTCAACACAACTGGTCAACACTGACTTGCTGATCGATCAATCAGTCAACCAAAACCTGACTTTTCAACAGGCTTTGTGGGAATATACAGGATAAAGGCATTGCTTCTTTTTACAGTAAAGTACTTGTTTGACAGGATTTTAATATTCTTTTGTGCTTTAATATTCTGTGAAAGTTACTTTGTAATGATTTGTTATGTAATGATTGTAACAATTTCTAGTATCTTTTAGTCTTATTTATGGATATTAGAAATATAAGCTATTTAGAATGGATATTGACTAAAGAAACTGCCCAGCAATAAATAAATACATACATACACAAATGCTTTGAAGATTGCACATTTATCTTTATTATTCAGGTTTGTGATTGTACTCGTGATATGTGTACACCAAGTTGTCCTTGAAAGTGGATTAGATTTGAAAGCTTAAGCAGAACAGTAAATCCTTCTGCCTGATGACAATGTGAATCATAATCCAGATAATCTTGGCTTAATCTGACTTTCTCCTATTTAAAGCCAGGACAAAACTTCAAGTATTGATTTTGATGTATGAAAGAATCCTTTTTGCAGCCAATTCACGTGAAGAATTCCAAGAACAATACAAGGCATCTACCCGACTTAATATTTTTAACTGTTTGCTATTGCCTTAATGTGTTAAACCTTGATAAATCTACTACCAGTGATAGGAATTAATGGTAGTATTGATGGCAATTGGGATATTTTTAGTCTGTGCAGTCACCTTTCCTTTCATATTTTACTGATTCTTATCCTTCGCTCTAATATATATTGCCATCCAAAAGATAGTATGGGCTACAAATCCAAATACCTTCATGCAATTCCAGTCAATACCCATGTGAAGAAAGAGGTCCCCCGCCCCCCAATAGAAGTGCTGAGAACCACTTTAATGAAGACTGATGTGTGGTAGCAATCACTGTAACTCAAACTTTATTGTTCTTTTAATTCTAGGTGGGAGGTTGGCACTGCTCTTGTGTGTCTGCCTTCCTTTTAAGCTGGAGCCAAGGATCTGGAAAATATATGCGCCCAAATTCTAGTTTGTTCTATAATGGTCCACTATACTGAAGACATTATCTCTCATTGATTGTAAGACTTCCTACACTTTTGGCTTCAAGCTGCCTTTGAGCCTTCTGTCTCTGTACATTGACTGAAAATGTTGGATTGATTCCTGGGAAACAAGGGGAATGTTTATTGTCCATTCTGAAGTCTCCTACAAAGATAGTGGCATTAAGTACTTTCAATAGCAAAGCTCTAATTCTCTTTGAATCAGTAATGTCCAAATTGTTTTCTTCTTTGGGTTTGAATTTCACTCTGATAGAGTATCAGCTAGATTCAAATGCAGTGAGTGAACTCCAGCCTTAGATTAGCAGGGCCTATCATTTTCTGGGGCTTTATAAATAGACAACATACTTCTGCTAGCAGATTGCTTGTACTAAATCCGGCATTTGAGACTTCTTGCAGGAGGCTGACCTTCTTCCATTCACCTATGCCATCATATTTAACCTAATATTGAGTAAAGGGTCATTTGTAGGTAGGAATGATGAAAGGGATTCACTGCCTACATACCAGAATTCTATACTGTATATAAAAATCTTAAATAAAGAATTGAAAGTATACGAGGGGCAGGAAGAGAATTAACAGTCAATATTATTTGGTGAAAGATGCAAAGAGAATCTCTGACAAACATTCAGAGTCAAGTCATAGGCAGGTGAACATCAAAGGTGGATGAGGGCAGATTTATACTCCGAAACGGACTGAGTAGAAATGAGCCCCTCTTAAACCGGGTTGCTCCACTTTTTAAAAATATAATCCTTCATGGAACCTTCAGCAGTAGCTCTTCTTAAATAATAGAATTATTGAGTTGGAAGTGGCACTGGAGATAATTTAACTCCCTGCCTGACAGAGGATGTGCAATAAAGCTGTAGCGCCCCTGACCGATTGCTGTTCAACCATTGCTGAAAGACCATTGGCAAAGAAGCACCTGCTACTTCTAAGGCAGCCATTCTACAACTGAATAGCTCTCACTAAAAGGCATTTTTTCCTGATTATCCAAAATCAGCTTCATTACAATTTCTGTCTATCAGTTCTTATTCAGATAATTGCAGTCCGTCATCTTCTGTGCATTCCTTCTTCCACATATTTGTTATTCCACATTCACTTCTCAGCAAGCAGGTCTGAGCCACATTTTACAACAGTTCCATCTTTTCTCTGAAAAGGAAAACTTTCGTTAAGCAAAGTAATCCATTGTAAATATCATCCTTTCACAAGGATGAAAGTCTTGTGCAAAGATTGAAGCTCTAGTCTTCTGGGACTCACTAGAATTTTGATTTGGCCATTCTGAATATTTCTCAGCAAACATGCTTTTTCTGCAGAAAACAAAGATTGTCTGCCAGACAAGAATCTTATCTTCCAGAGTACCAAACAACTGCTCATCCAAAAAATAAGGGATATGGAGTTTCAGGCAGAAGCTAATTAAGTTGTCCAACATGGCAAAATCTGGATAAATAAGGGCACTTGGGAACCAGCAAAATATCTAATAGCCCAGGGCTCCCCAAACTTGGCAACCTTAAGACTTATGGATTTTAACTCCCAGAATTCTCCAGCAAGCTGGAGAATTCTGGAAGTTGAAGTCCACAAGTCTTAAAGTAGCCAAGTTTAAAGACCTCTGTAATAGCCAGTTATGTTAAGCCCAGATATTCTCAGCCTGGGGAATGTTTGTTTGTTTGTTTGTTTGTTTATTTATTTAAATCAATTTATATGCCGCCCATTTCCAGAGGACTCTGGGCGGCGTACAATCATAAAAACATCAGAAAAATACAATTAAAATAGAAACCATAGCAATAAAAATACCATACACACATCACATACATATGGGGGCCAAACCTTCAGCTGGAAAACTTATTGGCTCCAGGCCTGACGGCACAGCCAAGTCTTGATCGCTTTCCTGATGGCTGACAGAGTGGGGATGATGCGGACCTCCGGGGGGAGCTGGTTCCAGGGAGTCGGTGCCACAACAGAGAAGGACCTAGCCCGGGGGCCCGCCAGTCGACAATCTTTGGCCGACGGGACCTGGAGCAGTCCAACTCTGTGCAACCTAACCGGGCGGAGGGAGGAATGCGGCAAAATGCGGTCCTTGAGATATCCTGGTCCTGAGCCATGTAGGTCTTTAAAGGTAAGTACCAACACCTTGAATTGCGTTTGGAGGCCAAATGGAAGCCAGTGCAGCTCGCGGAGAATGGAGGACTGAGTTGGTGAACCTTGGGACACCCCCTACTGCTCGCGCAGCTGCATTCTGGACTAGTTGCAGTCTCCACCCTCCTTCCTGTCATCAATCTATATGGTGGCATAGACATAGGTATGTACACAGAAATTTCTGCCTTTTTGCTGCAATCTTGTGGTTGACTTCAAGGTAGCAGGTGAGTGCTGCAGGCATGCATGGTGATTCTCTGAATGGGCAGATAAGGAGATTCCCTCCCTTCTGAATCTAACAATTGAGCAAGAAGAAGGGATACTTTGGATGAATGAGGAGATCCTTGTGGGCCTTGGGCCTGCTCTTGGAGGAAGAAGTCTCCCTTCCCTCTTCCCACCCTCCATTGCTGTAGCTGGGTCTCAGGGTCTGGGCTGTCTCACTATTGCAGTCTCAATCTGCATCTGAGAGGTCTGTCTTGGGGTCCAGAGATATCTATTTTGGCCCTGTTTGGATATTTGGCTGCAGTAGCATAAAGCATAGGCAACATTTTGGGAAGTGGTTTGCCACTACCTATTTCCTATGGCTATACAGAGAAAGGTTAATTAGTTAGTTCTAGGTACTAGCTTTATTTATTTATTTATTTATTTATTTATTTATTTATTTATTTATTTATTTATTTATTTATTTATTTATGTGCTTATATGCCGCCCAACTCAACAGGGACTCTAAGAGGCTTACAACATGAAAAAAATAATAACAATAAAAACAATATACACAATACAATAAAAGCAGTTAAACAATTTAAAACCATCAAACCCCCAATTTAGACCCCAGTCTAAATAAGAATCAGTCCTGTGAAAATAATAACTCAGAATTGCAATAAGAATTCATAGCTCTACGGAGATATTTGGTTAGTTAGCATGTTTGAACTAGCAAATTGCAATTTGGCATCTTCCATAAGTTTTGAGTTACAATTCCCACAATCTATTGTTATTGGTCACAAAGGTGAGGCTGATGGGATGACTCTGTAGATGAGCGATGCATGAATTAAATGATCTGAGAAATGGGAGAAGTGAGATGAAAACCACAGAAAATTCAGTTAATGTTAATATTTGCCTTTGTTGCTATACATTATTGATTTACATTCTATCTTCACGAAGATGATTAAGCTATAACATCATATTGATTCTTCAGCCTCTTCTTTCCCACAACAAACCTGTGAGGTAGATTATGCTAAGAAATAAACGCACAAGGTGCCTTTGTACAGTATCTAAAACAGGATTCAAGCATAGATTCTGAATCTGACACTCCAACCAGTTTATCACAAGTTTTCTAATAACTATTACTGTACTAGCAATAACAACAACAACAACAATAAGTGTAGTTAGCTGATCATATACTGAGCAAAGGATTGGACTAGAAGGACTCTGAGACCTTTTCCAATTCTATTAACACTGTGAAGTGATTGTTCTGCATTAAAACTATGAAAATGTTCTTCATTTGTCTCAGGTAAGCACCTTTTCCAACTAACAAATTTTGTTAAAAATCCAAAATCTTTCTTTGGGAGAGGCAGAGAAAAGTATTCACAAGCTAAAATGTGCAGGCTTTTTCCTACCATCAATTCAATTCACAAGAAGTGTGATAAAATTCCCAACAACATTTTACAGGTTGCAACATATACTCTGTGCCATTAATTTTGCATTTCTTTTTCTTTGTTAGCTCAATGACATCATACAAGTCCTCTTGAGCATGACACTTCTGGCTGAACTCCTGTTTGGCTGATTACAATAAAACCCTTTTTTAATTTCAGTGTGCAAACTCTTTCTCCTATATTTAATAGGAACGATTAACCAGAGTGACTTTCTGAAGGTTTTTTCCCCCCTCCTCTTCTGATACAAAGTAGGGATCTAATGCACATGTGGAGCCTTGCCACCCCATCTTGGAACTGTGGGCTCATCATTTTGCACATTTGCTCCCCAAATCACCGGGTTGGCAAGTCAATCTTACTGAACTCAAGGGACTTTTGTTTGAGTCTGAAAGTTACCCAGTGAGCCAGGAATTACCAAATCCAACAAAGCTTGTCTTAGATTCTCCCTATCCTGAAATGTCAGATCTGAGGACTAAGAAAGGTAGTAGAAAGCTTTTTGGCAGTGGGTAATCTGGGCTGGCATTTAGCCCTACATTTGTGGAAAGCTGCCAGAGCTTTAAATCATATTCTGTCTCTTTCTCTCTCTGTATTATTATGTGCATCAGGATTTTCCTGCCAAACATAAAATAAACCCTCAGATAATCTAGAAAAGATTATCTTTTCAAAAATCAAATTTTGTTTAGAGATTGAAAGTAAGCCTGTAGGTTGATTAAGAAATGGTTATGCTTCCCCCCTTAATTAGACCCTTTTCAGGTGAGTATTAAACCCAGTTTTCATGAAATCAATTTTCCCAATTGTTTAGGTTTGGGGGAAGGGGTGTTACAGAATTTTAAAATGTCAAAAATAAAAGACACAGTTGAGTATCTCCTGTTGCAGAAAAGCATAACAAATCTCCTTTTTTTTTAGAGATACAAAAGACATCTCGGCACACAGACTTGCTAGCTTAAAACTAATTCCATTGCCCAGGAAACTGGATTTGGGAAGGGTGAAGGAGAAAAATTTTAACAGAAAATTCTATGTACTGCTCCCCTCCAAAGCAGAGAGTAGTAACAATTGACAGGTATCTTTGGAGCAAGCCATTATGACTGAAGAAGTAGAAAACTGATTACTGCATAGATATGCCCCAATGTAGGTATGATAGTATTTCTTGTACACATGAATCAAAGTTGGATCCAACAAAACATTATGTTATTTGACCTGAAAGAATGACCCTATTCCAGATTAGCTTAAATATGCTCTTGATAATATTTCGAGGACCATTACAAAACTGACTTCATACCAAATAAATTACAGTTAATTAACACCAACAGCAGCTGCAAATATAAAGCAGTAACACAGTAACAAACAGACAGTAAAATTAAGCTGCCAACGTTCAAATGTTATGCGACTGAGATGTTTGAGTGAGTCAAAGGTTTCACACTCCTCCCCTCCCATATGTAGAAAGTAATTAATTTATTAAGTCCAGACATAGTCCATCTGATCCCAAGGATAAGCTGTCTTTATATGATCTCTATCTCTCAGGTCTAGAAGGCTGTTGGGAGGGACCTTTCTTGCTACAAATATGCATATCTTAGCTTGTCTGAGTTATGATGTGAAACTGTCACTGCGGTTAACTCCAAAATGCTAGGACCTCAAATGCTAAAAATATACACTCAAGACAAAAAATTCAGAATAATTTGTCGCCGTCTCCACTAAATTCCCCCCACCATGACACATAGAGACAACTTTGGTATATTTGCCTGCTTACTTTTATTCTGTCTTATTTGCTTGCTAACTCTTTATTTGCAAAGATCATGACCACTTATTTCAATGACCCTTTGGAGATGACACTAATAATATGATGGGCAGATGAGGTCACTTTGACCCCTGGCAGGATTCTCCCTCTGAGAGCTGGTCTAGAACAGATCTACCAACTCCTGGCATAAAAAAAAGCAAAAAACCGAAAGCTTGTTACCTTTCTTTCAGACTTTTTTTTGGTCTTCTTGCACGAGATAACACAGGTCATATCCTGTCTCTAAATCCTATTTAATATATACCTAAGAGTGATATTTCTCAGACACTTTGGAATGAACATTACACCCATTCTATGTTTTATATTAGACAGGGTTTTCAGATTTGGGAACCTAATGTAGGTAGCAGACTAAAAACCAGTTCTGTCATAATCTAATTCCTCAGACCCTAGGACAGGGGTCAACAGCCTGTGACCCATGGGTCACTTGCAGTTCTTGACTTAATTGCCTGCAACCATTGGTCTAACAACAAAAGCAACTGTGATCTTTGCTAAGAGTTTCTTTGACAACCGGTGTAGAGGAGTCAGAAAGAGGGGGAAAATAAGAAGTAAGATATGGTGCATTAGGAAGAGAAAGAATAGGTAACATCATCCAATTTTGGATGGTTTTATTTCATGGTTTACTAGGGCAGTCTACTTCTCAATTGCCCTGTATCCCTAAACTAATTTTTCCTGAGGGCAGGCAGAAAAGAAAAAGATGATCTTTCCCCCCACAATATCTGATTATCTAGCGGTCTGATCTTTGTCAGTCCTGTGCTGGAACTACAATATGATGGTAGGCATGACTGACAGGAACCATTTTGTGATGATACTAAAATCATCATCCTGAAGTCCTATGCTGCTTCACTGTTGGGGTGGGGACATGAAAAACACTTGTGGGAGGGACAAGCAAAGAACATTGTGAGTCTATGCCAAGAGTATACTTTTCGTTATCCCAAATTGGGGGAAAGGAGGCATTTTTGTTTCTCTGGCACAGATAATGTACTTCCAGTATATTATTTTATGTCCAGCTGCTTATACAACACTATTTGGAAGTCTATATTTTTTAGTGTGTATTTTAAAGCATATGTCATTCTGCAAGTTTTAATTTATAAATTCACCAAACAAACTTAATAAAATTTAATACACTGTTTTAGTATCTGTTCTAGCTTAGCATATTTTCATACATTGGAGAAGAGGTAATGTAAAAATCTACTGTGGTCAAAAAATTCATTCAAATTTCAAATTATTTTTTCCATTATTTACTTTGCATCGCAGCAGACTTGTAATACAAAACATTAAATTAAGTAATAAAACAATCACGCAGCAGTTTGTTTTATTAAATCATCATGTTACAGTATAACAACTTACAGAAGGTGTTCTGTCTAACCTCCTAAAATGTTTGAAGTCTGCAGTTTCAACTTTCAAGGATCAAAACTAGAAGTGCTTTTCAGGACTCATCAACATAAGTACTAAAGGTTCATTAAATATAAGGGTTTATCAACACTTCTAATGGAAGCTAAATAAGTATTAAACTTTGGTTCAGAAACTGAATGTACTTTTGATTTACATTTCCATAGTAAATAAAGTACTTGTATGTGTTTTCAAATGTCAGATTAAATAGATGGATTGGAGGAAAACACCCTGACCAATAAAAGCATTGCTCATAATAAACTAAATGTGATCAGCTGATGGGTTCTACATTATAATAAAACATAGTTGACTGTTCCTGGGTATTTTCACTTACATAGAAGACCTATCAAGTTTCTTTCTTTTATTCTGAAATAAATATTAGTATGATTACTTAACCATGTTTAATCAGAGGAAATTATATAAGAGGATAGCTTAATGGGGTTTTATGTTGAAACGAATAAAAAACCTAACCTTTATTTAGGTTGCCATGATGTTTTTTTTAATTAATCTCATCTACAGCTACCAGATCTAGTCTGCAAACATCTGGATGGCCATCAAATGACAACAAAGGATTTAAGGATTTTCATTAACCCCTTTCCTGTCATCTCACATTTATCTAAATTTCACAGCCTGCATCTTTGTATCTCATCTCTGCTGCCTGGAGAATCTTTTAGATTAATAGTTTTAATTGCTTGCTATTTCTTTTATAAAAAAAATTCTGACACAGATTCATAAGCCTCTGTTTTTAATTAAATCGTTCTTGAGAAACATACATCTCAAAATAAATAATTAAAAGAGATTTTAAAATTATATTTATTGCATTTCTTGTCCACTTTTTGAGGTAAATAAGCAAACAAAATAATGAACAGCTAAACAAAAATTCCTAAAAACTGTCATTCAGAAACACATATGAGGATCCTTTTCTTATGTGAGATCATTAATCCATTTAGATCACTGTACTCAGGCATGGTTGATGGCAGTTTTACCAATGTTTAGATCAGTGATGGCGAACCTTTTTTCCCTCAGGTGTCGAAAGCACATGCACGCGCGCTATTGTGCATGCATGAGTGCCCACACCCATAATTTAATGCCTGGGGAGAGCGAAAACAGCCTCCCCCGCCCCCCTGGAGGCCCTCTGGAGGCCGCAAACAGCCCAATTAACAACTTCTGGTGGGCCCAGTAGGCCCATTTTTCACCCTCCCCAGGCTCCAGAGGAAAGGAAAAACATGTTCTAAAGACAAAGCAGCTTCCTGCAGCTCCCTGCCCCCCTTCAGCTCCAGGGTGATGGGATTGAGACCTTCACCTTTAGGACATGGTAGGATTAGCCAGGGGTGAAATCCTCCCGGTTCGGTGACGCGTGTTTTTCGGCTGACAGCCGATAGCTGAGCGGATTTAAAAAGACCGCGAAGGGCTGGCGAGGCTCCGCCCACCTGCCTG
>JANHGD010005149.1:10872-22148 GCA_027560375.1 Imantodes cenchoa | reverse complement strand
ATTACGATTCATAACAGTAGCAAAATTACAGTTATGAAGTAGCAACGAAAATAATTTTATGGTTGGGGGTCACCACATGAGGAACTGTATTAAGGGGTCGCAGCATAAGAAAGGTTGAGAACCACTGTTTTAGGGGATTTCATGGGCATATGGAAAGAGCTCAGAATTCTGAACCAATGCTGCAACATGTCTAGACTTCAAAGGCTTCTTGCTTCTGAAAAGGTTAAACAATTTTCCTAGCGAAACCAAGTGTGGGTTGTGAAAGACTCATGTTAAATGAAGAAAATTTTCCCCAAGGGCTATTCATTTAGTATCACCAAAAGTCATCAAGTTTCAGTTTCAGTTATTTGTATTTATTTGTAAAAACAAAGATTAAAGTAGAAGAATGAAAACAAAAATCTAATATTGATTTTTATATTCTACGACTATTTTATTTTAGCAGTGCACTACAAACTTTTAGCTGAAAACTACTGTTTCTTTATAGTTTGGAATATCTGTGTCCTTGTTTCTAGATAATGATTTGTAATGGAAAACAATAGCAAATAAAAAAGTGTTTTCTGTTTTTGATTATGTAAATATACAATTAATACAATTTAATCATATAACAGTAGTTTTTCATTTTAATTACTAGCTGTTTCCTTCAATTACATCAGAAAGATAGATATGTGAGGACACCAAAATAAATATTAGATAATTCAATTTGTAAGCAATTACAGTTGTAATTGTACAATCAAAAGTGGAATCAATGTTTTATTTAAATCAGAGAACAGGAACGATATCCAACTTCAATATAAATGTGTTTGAAGCATTTTAAGATATTCAGTAAAAAGAACTTGAGCACAAAGGAGATTGCTGAATATGTAACTGAAGTTCTCAGAATTCATTTCTTTTCTGATAAGGGCAATTCATCAAACAACTAGAGGCTCTTTTCAGTGGTTAGTTCCATCAGCAAGGAGGGGAATCATTTATTTGTGTATGGTTATGTACACATGCATGCGCGCACACATACAAAAAGCAAAAAGAGGCAGAGCAACATCAAAATAGTCACATACCTATATACATATCTACCTCTAGTGGTCTTTCTGCTTTTCATGTGTTGTTTTTGTTGTAATTCTATTGTTTGCTTCTCTTATCGGTTTTATCTATAATTTGTGGGCACTTTTCTCAAGCTTTTAGCAGAAGACATTGTGTTCCTAAACTTCTTGCAATATGTGAAGTACTGTACAGTGTACCTATTCGGTGGAAAACCACAACTTTTCAGAAGGTTGGGTAGATGAGATTTGAATTCAACACATCTGGAAGTACTAGTTTGGAAAAGGTTGCTATAGTTCAAGAGCTTAATTTTTCAAGATTAATTTAATCTTGAAATAAGAAGTACTAGTATATAATGTGTTTCTGGATCTGAAGAAACCTAAACTATTGCATATTTAATTTTTTGCATTCCAAATCAATGTTAAGCTATTTACACTTCCATAATTTGCCCCCTATTCTGAATAGTTCAAAATGTTTGATTCAATTTATATCCTTCATCTAATCATTAATAGTTTAGTATCAATATAATTGAGTTTTCATCTTAAATTAAGCTACATCTGAAAAATCTATTTTACTGTAAATTTACAATTATTCACAGTACTCATATTAGTATGAGAAGTAATATGTGTATATTTAGAAATAAACACTTTTTAATCAAGTATGGAAAAGCATTGTATTATTTCAAGGTAAATAAAGCTCAAACAAGCAAAATACAAAAGGATACAATAATTTGGCCAGTTGAAACAAAGAGTTTCACTGTTAAACTTCTAGTTACCCGATCTCTTTTTTTTCCTGCACTAAACTGTATTAGTAACCAAAATACAACAAACTAAATAACCACTTTCTTTGTAACTTAGAAGTAATACTACTGAGAAAAAGGCAATCAATGACTTAAGAAAAGTACCTACTATGAAAATCCAATTCCCAGCTAAGCAACACTTGAAGCAATAATTATTTTTAAAAATTCAACTCTTTAAAGCTGTTTGGTCTCCCACGCTCTGTCATGGAGTGAGTAAGACAAAATGACACATTCTGAAACTATTCACTAAAGCTCCCATTTCTCTAATAAGTAAAGTTAAAATTAAATTAAACTGTCTCTGAAATGTTCAAAACAGGATTCTAAAATTGAATGCAGTTAAATTCAAAGCAAACTAACCCAGAAATTGTGGTATTTGACAATCTGATTTCTTTTTCTTTGTTGCTGAGTTTAGGAATAATGATTTTTTTTTAAAATTCTCCAACAGTATCAGTTTTTCTTGTGATTACTACTAATGAAAGATTAGCAGTCTGTCAAGGTAAAATTAACTGAATGACAAACTTTGTAAGTGTATGCATGCCTTTGAAGGTGCAAATTGGAATACAGAGGGGCTATGGTACTGTAACTATGCATACATTTTATCTACGGTACTCATGTCTCAAAAATAAAAACAAGCAATGTAATATATACTCCTCCATGTTTCTTCTTCTGATATTAACTATTTAGCCAAAGCCTATTTTTCTTTTGTTACCGATGAGCCAGGGTAACAAAGAATTTATCTATTCTATATAATTATAATGCAATGAAAATAAATCCTGCGATGCGATAGTTAATTAAACAGAAGCTAAGCTATTAAGTGCCCCTAGCAAACTATATTCATGAAGTAATAAAATCAACAATAGTGACTGCAGAGACGAAGTCCCGAAGTTTAAAGTGAAAGCTGGTAGTATCTGTATCTTAATATATTTCTGAGTTCATCCACCCTTTTTTGAACATCCCACATTATTAAAATCGCGAAACACTGTGTAGATTATATAGATTGTTTTGACTCATTTGTTTCTTCAAACGTGTACTGCAAATGTGAATGTATTACTTTGCACATACTGTACACAATTTACCTACCCCCATTCTTTGTAAGAACAGAACTCAGTATGACTGCATAATCATTATGTATAAAGTGCTCTGCTGTCAACCTGAAATGCTCCAGAAAAATTTCAACACTTTGAAGTGCAAGGAGAAAATAATAAATTGCTGTAGTATAAACTATAAACAAATGATTGAAGTTTATTTTTCAAGTCAACATCAATTTCCAATTAAAATATTATTCCATTTTTAGACTATGTCTAGGAATAAGCTAAATTCAGAACAGTAACAAAGAACCATTTTATTAATTGCTTATTAAGAGTAACAATTTTTAAAAAGTAAAAAGACCAGAGATTTCTGAACGTTGTTAAATTAGTAGATCACATATAATAATTGATATGTAAAAATAATATGAACACTAGATGATTAGCCTAATTAGGATAAACACCCCCTGATTATCCTTGGTCTTACCTAATCTCTACTGAACTGAAAAGGTTTTACTTCTGAACAGCAATGTTTAGGACTGCACCATTATTCTATGATCCACATGGATTTTTAATAAGTCACACCTGAATATGTTTAAAACCAGTATTTTAGATGCATTAAGCGTCTCCTGTTACATGAGAGAGGAATCCCTTTTTTAGATATTGTTTACTATCAAATACTGCAGTGACAATTTGGTCACTGTAAACTGCATAGAAATTTTTCTACTATATTCATTTAATCACATAGTTCGATATAAAATTGCTTGATTAGAAAAACAAAATCAGGAGAGATAATTCTAGCTATCTGGATAGCAATTATAATATCCTGGTTTCAACAATAAGCACTAGAAAGATTTACTCAAAGACTGATTCAAAATAAAGATCACAGTCACATTAAATTAACTAAATTTAGTATCCATTAAAATTACAGCTATCATCACACTGAATTCAATGAAACTTATATTTACAGGATTTTGTCCAAATCCAGACACATTAAGAAGAAAATAATAGTAATAAACTAAGCATTTGCATACATGCATGTGCACTAAAGGCCCCAAGGAGACATATCAGTGAGGTTTTCTCTTAAGTAAATTTGCTTAAGATTTAGTAGTAGGCAGTTTGAAAGCATGTAGATATAATTCATTCTTTATTTGCTTCTAATACTTGCATTTGTAGATTTCCTAAACATTCCTAAACAATCAATTATATTAAATGTCAATCAGTTAATAGGGGGATATATGAAATGTAATGTGGATTGTGGATATAATAAATATATAATAATATATTTGTTATATTATTATGTAATATATATTAACAAAAAGCAATCTCTTTTCCAATCTCTTTAAAATAATATCTGACTTCATTCAGCACCCAACCACTCTCAATTCACACTGATACATTCTAAGAAAGATCGAGGATTTGTAGGTGGAACACCATTTCTAAAAATGAAAGCTAATTGCATTATCAAAAAAGGATTTATTTATTTTTAATGTAAAAGCTTTTCTAATAAGCCAAATTTCATTTTTGCATACATTTGGAAAACAGAGCAGTTGCATGAAGTTATATTGAAAAAGTATTTTTAAAAGTTTCTTACTCACTTCTGTAGCTTTATAGTATGTTTCTGTACAGACCTTACTCATTCTTTACCACACAAGCCTTATGTGTGGTAGACCACTACTTTTGTCTATTTATTATATAATAGTAGACAATGAGCTACTGTTCAGATGCTAAAGACCCTATGATAGAAAAAAAAGTTTAAAAAACAGTTTAACAGATAATATACTGTATATTTGGCTATACCAAATATGAATAAACTGACTATAGAATAAATATTCGGAGAAGAGAAGTTCATATTCAGTATTGCAAAAAAATGCTAACTCTGGTTAGCAGTTATTTATTATCTATGTCTTTATTAGAGATGATATACTGATTCATTTCAGCTTCGGCCAGACTCTGCAAATTTTGCCCATGAAGGCTCTTCACCTTTCAATCAAGATATATGGATTAAGCACAACTTCATGTTGTGCTTATTTGATGCCTTTTCTGCCTGCTTCTTTTTGATGCCTTTTCTGCCTGCTTCTGCCTGCTTCTGCCTGTTTCCCCATTGACTTTGCTTGTCAGAATCTATAATCATCTGGGTCGTTTTTCTGTTGGGCTTCTATCTCTATCATCAGGATTCTCCCATCATCATCTTTGTATATTTGTCTTGGTTCTAGTGTCTCTTTATTATAAGCTACCACTCTTCTTTTCTTTTGTTGGGATAATGATGTAAATAATTTGCCAAATTTTAGGTGTGCTAGTAAATTATTTTGTTGTTGTATAATGAGTATTTCCTGTATGCATACTATATCTATTTTTAATTTTTGGAATCTTGTAAAGACCTGTCTTCGTTTAATTTGTGAATTTAGTCTGTTTATTGTTTTTAAAAATCAACTTGATTTCGTCTTCCATTATCCTTTTTACTTATAGCTCAGTTCTCGCTTCCTTGTGTTCCTTATCTCTCTCTGTACTTTGCCTCTTGCGCTTTCTCTCTCTTTTTGTTCTATTTTTTTTCTCTTTCTTTCCTCCTGCTCCTCCTCGTTCCTCCTCTTGGCTTTTGCTCTCTACTTCCTCTCGCTCTCCTGTTCTCCTTCCGTTGAAAAGTGGTGGTCAGAGAATTATTGGACAGAATCTATTTAAAAAAAAATTCCTGCCAGGTTATAAATACCCCTTCTGGTCAGTAAAAATTCATCTAAGGGTGAGGGATACAGCGAATATTTTCTAGAATTCCATGTGTCCTTCCATTGTGTTTCTGCAGCAACACATTTGAAGCTACCCTCTCTCGTCTCCCACCTTAGGGATGGCTGGATAACAATTACAAACTATGTAGTTCTCAACTACTGTGTAGTTCTGTCCGTGAACTGTATTTTACTAGATTTATCTTAACCATGTATTTAGAGAAGTCCTATGAAGTTGGTAGAAGAGAAGGAGTTACTGGTCCAAAGTGACAACTGAACTTTCATGGGGCTGAAGATGGACTTGAACCTGGAATTCCCTAATCTCAGCCCATCATTTCAGTCATTTAACTATACTTTACAGTTTTAATGTAAGAAGAGAAAAACCCTTTTGGATCTACTTCTAGTAATACAGAAGTAGCTTGTTGGTATGGTACTGCTGTTTGCTGCTTGTTCCAGATTCTAGTGCAACATGATATTTATCTTTTCTCTCTATGTTGGGAAGTAGCGTTCTTAACTTTTCATACTTACAGTTCTGAAGTTGGTGAGTTTAGAGCACAGGTCACTAACCTGTGGTCCGCTTTAAAGGTTGTTTAATTGTAACGCGCAGGCTGGATTAATTGCTCTCGGCCATATCAGATATGCTTCCATATAGCATCTACCCTTACAGGCTGACAGATACTGGATTGATTGTATTGGAGACCCTCAAGTCCAACCCATGGCTTGATTGTAGAAATCCAGATTAAAATGTCCCTGACATCTGGTGTCTAGTATCTGCATAGGATGGCTCTTGTCAAGCGACTCATACTATTAGCAGTTTCCTTTCCCAATAGTCCCTTTGAATTACAGTATTGTAACTTTCATCCATTCCTTGCTCTTTTCTCCAGAATTTAAAGAAATCATATTTTTCTGTGTGACAGCCATTGAATTCTTTGAAGAATTATTTGATGAGTACTATTGATTTTCCCTTGTCTTCTCTATTTAAAGCTTGTCACCAACAGTTGCATTAATTTCTCCTTGTGTGATTTAGTTTCTTCATCCTCAGAATCTCCCTTTGATTCTGATAGTTTCCATGCACCCTTCTTTAAGTGTGGTGCCCAAAACGGATTATTCAGGTGCTTTTATTAACATAAGTTAAAATTACACGTGACATTTTTTTACAACCATGTCATACTGCAGACTTGAAGTCAGTCTCCAAGCAACTACTATTCCAAAATCTTTTTCCAGCCTAATATCTGTTTTTTTCCTGTTTTCCCACTGATTCTGCTGTAATTGGCAAATACAGGTAGTCCTCGAGTTATGTCCACAATTGAGCCCAAAATTCTGTTGTTAAGTGAGACATTTGTTGCGTGGGTTTTGCCCCATTTTACAACATTTCTTACCATGGTTATTAAGTGATAAGGTAGTAACCTGGTTGTTAAGTGAATCTGCCTTCCCCATTGACTTTGCTTGTCAGAAGGTTGCAAACGGTGATCAGGTGATCTTGGGACACAGCAATGATCATAAATATGAATCAGTTGCCAAGCATCTGAATTTGGATCACGTGACCATGGGGACAATGCAGTGGTCGTAAGTGTGAAAAACGGCCGTAAGTCAGTGGCATTGTAACTTTGAATGGTCACTAAACAAACTGGTGTTAAGTGAAGGACTACCTGCGTAAGCATTCCCTCCACTTTTTCATCTAAATCTCGAATAGGAAGGTTACAGAGTGTGGGACCTATACAAGGTTCTGTGCTGCACTTTGGCACTTCGCTTTCATTGATTTTGAGGGAGGGAAAATTCATGACGACATGTTAAATAAGATTTCAAGCTAGATGTGCATCTGCTAAATTGTTAATTTATCCAGAGAAGATTTAACTAGCTTGCTAATCATAATGTCATGGAATGTTTTGTCAAGTTCTTTACTGAAACCATCATTGGCATTGGCAACCTTCAGTCTCAAAAGACTATGGCATCGTGCTCTGGAAAGAGTTCCTAGAACAGCATCTAGTGTGGCTAAAAAGGCCAAGACGTATTATTTCTACATTTCCACACACTACTAAGGGAGCTACGTAATTTAAAAAGGAGAGAAGATTACTGTATTTTTCGAACTATAAGATGTACCTTTTTCCCCCCAAAAAAGAGGGTGAAAATCTGGGTGTGTCTTTTGCTCTGAATGTAGCCCCACCCAGCCTCTAAAATGGAGATTTCAGAGGCTGAGAAAAGCCTCTGAAATGGAGGTTTCAGAGGTAGAAATAAAAGCAGGGCGCAGAGCTCACAACCAATGAACCTGTTGCTAAAATTCACCTCTGGGAACAGCTGATTGGGCGTATTCCGCAGGGCCATCCACCCACCAATCAGCTTTTTTCGTATTTTCCTTCCCCAAAACTAAGGTGTGTCTTATAGTCCGAAAAATACGGTAATTATTTTGTTGTACGTTTTGAAGAAAATATGTAAATGTACAAAAGAGAAGGTGGCATGAATAAAAAAAATATGATAGGGATAAATAAATAAGGATTTTACAAAGTTGTGCAGTTTATTGCCATCATGGAAGTTACACCTTTCCAATATATAATCAATGGCATCATTTTAAATAGTTTAATACCACACCACATTAAAGGACAATAATCACTGTTGAGCTAAAATGAATACGAGGAACCATGATGAATACAATATAAATTATTCATTGGAACTATATGCTATATGAGTTCGGTCTATATTGCTAAAATGAATTTGGATCCTACAGTATGCATAAAACTCAATTTTGTGTATAATAACAATCCATGTATTAAATTATAGTCTCTGAATGATTTCAAGCTGAAGCATGTGAAATTTGCTTTTAAGGTACAAAGTTACTGCAGACTTCAAAGCATATTCCCACAACTTGATTAGCCAGTGCTTCCACTGAAGGGATCCAACAATTTCCCAGTAAGAAGCATATAATTGTAGTCCTTGTTATATATGGAAGCAGTTTAGTATATTTTGAACAGGAATATTTTATGTTAAAATGAGAATTCAGCTTTTAAGATTTCTTCCATAGTGGTATAAATCATTTCTCAGAATAACAGAATTCTAAGGAATGTTGGAGGTCTGCTAGTCAACCTCCTGTTCAAGTAGGAGACCCTACCAAACCATTCCGGACAAATGGCTGTCCAATGTCTTCTTCAAAACCTCCACAGATGGAGCACACACAACTTCTAGAGGTTCCACTGATTAATTGTTCTTACTGTCAGTAAATTTCTCCTTAATTCTAGGTTGGTTCTCTCCATGATTTATTTATGTCCATTACTTCTTGTCTCCTGCCCGTGGATGCTTTGGAGAATAGGTTGACCCCCTCCTCTCTGTGACAGCCCCTCAAATATCCGAAGGCAGCTATCATGTCACCCCAATCTTTCTCTTGGTTAGACTAGGCGTTCCTAGTTCCTGCAGTCATGGCTTAGCCTCCAGACGTCTTATCATCTTTGTTGCTCTTCTCTGCACTTTTCCAGGATCTTAACATCTTTTTTTGTATCATGAATGACCAAACCTGGATGCAGTATTCCAAGTGTGGTCTTACTAGTGCAGTACAAAGCAGTAGTCACGTAATCAGCAAGTATGGGGGAAAAAATGGTCCAACGTGCGTTTTCAGCAATTTCTAAAAAATGAATTGTCCATTTTAGCAATTAAACCAAGATAAAATACCAACAATAAAACATTGTAAAGTTAGTTTGAGTATAACGTTTGGAGTAAATTTAATGTTCTTCTATTGAAATTGTTCTTGTGTTTCTATTACTGATTCAAATTTTGCATTGATTTAATCATATAATTTTTGACCCATTTGGTTTCTGACTCATACTTCACCAGCAGTTCAGACGCAGGCCCAGCAGATGCTCCTCTTGAGTTATTTTCAAATTCAGTCTAATATTTCCTTTCTCCCCTTGTTTTTGCAATTCTGCAATGATACGGATACTGAAATCCATCAGGCAAACTGGAGCAGTAAAAATTTGAAAGGATTTTATCTTTGTCTTATTAATAAGATACAAATAGCTCAAGGTGGTGAACACACACAATACTCCCTTCTCCTCCTCCTCCTGTTTTCCCCACAGAACAAACCTGGGATGTGGGTTGGGCTGAGAAAGAGGGACCGGCCCAAGATCACCCACTTGGTTTCATGGCTAAGGCAGGACTAGAACTCACGGTCTCCTGCTTCATAGCTTGGTGCTTTAGTCACTAGACCAAACTGGCTTCCTCTTAATAACATTGAGTAATTACCATATTGTTTTCATGGTGTTTAAAATCTAATAACAAAACGAACAATTCAAGAAAGCAAAATTTCAAAGCAACGTAAAAACTGCATGCTCTGGAAACAAAGAATACAAACCTCTTTCAGTTCATGTTAATTCAATTCAATCAGTTCAATTAAACAGTTCGATTTAATTAATAGAAAGGAGGGACCATTAAGTTGAAGTAGATGAGCGAGTCAGCTGTAGACGGAAGGGTAGAATAAAGACAATCTTAATGTCCTAGTCAAAGAGTTGGTGGCGTCCCAGCTTTTCTTTGTTCCTCTGGATTGGCAAAATTAAAAAAAGAGCCATATTGTGACAAGTAGCTTGCATTCCGAAAGTGAAATTGAGTCCCTCACGTGACCAACCCACTTTACATCTGTTACGACTTATGACTATAATAGGCAGACTGCATCATAGTTGTAATTTGAGGACTACCAGCATATTAACAATTTAGAGGTGGGCAGCTTTTCCACATAAGATTACTCCCATCCGGTGCACTTTGGTGCCCTAAAGGGAGTTTGGTTCCCCCCTCCCATTATTATTTATCTAAATGAATGGTGTGGTGGACTGAAGGTGGAGCTCTCACCTCACAATCAGGAGACTGAGTTCGATCCTAGGTAGAGGCAGATATTTCTCTGGGCACAATGAAAATATATCTGCTGGGGGAAAACCTCCGCATTGGTGACAGGAAAGGCATCCGGCCAGTAACCACTCCATTCAGTTGCCCAAACTCCTCCCCACAAGGGATAATGGGGTCATTAAAAGAAGAGGATGATGATTATTACTATTGGTCTAAATTTCTTATGCTGAGACAGCACACAGGCCCTCCCTCATCTGATTTTCCTGAGAACAGAAAGAAGGGGAATCCTAGCCCTGCAACCCTAGTGTTAATTGCTGCTATTTTGTTTATTTTTTGTTTTTCCATTTTTAATATCACTGTCTTCTATTTATGTACTATTATCTAATTCAATTAGAACTTGACATAGGGAGATGCACGCAAGAAGAATAAAGCCCAAACATTTCAAATTCTAGAAAAGATGCAAGTATTCTGTCTCTTAGTGTTAGTATCTTGATAACTCCAAAATGCAGAAGATGAAAGGTGAGGAGCGACCTGACATATGGAATGGCAAATTTCAGTGAGAAAACAGCCCAAAAGCCAATGCAATCCTAGGTTCCACTATCAGGGATAGTATCAAGATCATGTGAAGTGTTCGTACCGCTTCATAAGGTCTGAGTCAGGCCACACCTGGAATACTGCATCCAGTTTTGCTCACCACGATAGAAAAAAGATGTTGAGACTCGAAAGAGTGCAGAGAAAAGCAAGAAAGATGATTAGAGGGCTGGAGGCTAAAACATGAGGAACATATGAGGTTGCAGGAATTGGGTTTGCCTAGTGCAGTGTTTCTCAACCTTGGCAGTTTGAAGATGTGTGGACTTCAACTCCCAGAATTCCCCAGCCAGC
>JANHGD010005147.1:27787-39309 GCA_027560375.1 Imantodes cenchoa | reverse complement strand
TAAATTTAATAAATAAATAAATAAATAAATAAATAAATAAATAAATAAATAAATAAATAAATAAATAAATAAATAAAATCTTGGGCTGAGCCAAGAATGTCATGATCTTCTTGACTTGGTGTCTAGAAGTTATAAAGAATTAGATGACAAGAAATTAGCTGAAAATCCAATCAGAGCTGCTGTTTGTTTAGAAACTACCTGGTATTTTCTCTGTTCCATTGATAACTCTAGATCAATGGAGCATTTCTCTGGGATAACACATCTGTGACTTGCGGGGTATTCTAGCTATAGAGATCAAAGCTATGGTTAAAAAGATTTTATCATGGTATGACTAGTCTACCAGTTGGGACACTTTATTGTTTGAGGTCCTGGAAACAATTAGCTAACAATTAACCCTTATCTTATCGAGACTTGACCACTGCAATGCTCTTTCCATGGGGATATTATTCTTTCAAGACTATTTGGAAGCTTCTGTTGGTGCATCAAGCATTTTGGTTGTGGAAGACTGCCATTGCCGCATAACAAAGTTGGTGACATTTCTTTGATTTTATAGACTTGAGTGCAGTGCAGTTCAAAATGTATATTTTAAACTATAAACTATAAATTTCATATGTTGGCTCATGTAACTTTGAGGACATCCTGAGATTTTGGAAAGTGGGGCAAGAATATGGCATTTCTCAGTATATGTTTCATTCCTGTGGAATATCCTATCTCCAGAGATAGAATGCCATCCTATTTTAATGGGCTTAGGAAAGAGTCAACATGAGCTCTTTTGCATAATTTGCAGTTTCATGAATATTACTGAAGGTTTTTTTTAATGAAAGCTAATCACTGATTGAGATGCTGAGGTAGACTGTATTTTTTAATTTTCTTTTTAGTAGCTAAGGTTTTACGTAGGTATAAACTGCTAAGAGCCCATGTGAAGTCATTAGTATATACACATTGTATATAAATATTGTGATTCTTTTTTTAAAATAACAAAGCTTAGTTTCTATTTTTATTTAATTTAATGTGTTTATTTTATTTAATTTATATTTTAAAACAATTTACCTGGCTTCCCATCTCATAGCAATGATTATGGGAAGCTCACAAGGTGATATAACTATGCAACAATAAAACTAAATCACCCATATTCCATATAAACAAAGTCAGGGTCAAGAAAAATCAAACCCAATTTACCACGGAAATAAAACCATTCAACCAATCAAATAGCAGAGCTCATTTTACAGTCCAGCCCAAATACCCAAGGGAACAGCCAGATTTTGTGTGCCTTATCAAATATTTTGTGACATAAATTATATATTAAATTATAAATTATTATAAATTAGAGTTTCATTACTTTCATTATATGCTCTATATACCAAATATATCTATCGTTCTCTGTAGTATTCAGTCATGACTGAGTTCATTTATGTTGGAAACTATCTAGTAATCTTTCCAATATATGATTCACAATATCTAAGAAGTCCACCATACATGTGGTATGACTTGCTTGGGTTGAGAATCCACTTTTATTCACTGGGTTGTCAGTGAAATTTTGGTGGTCAACATTAGGCTTTGAACCATTGTAAAGAAGCAATGATAGAGAGCAATGCTGAACAAGTGAAAAGAACAACAAGAAGGAAATATATGGTCAACTTTTAATGTACACAAAAGAATGCAAGGGTATTGGTAGTGTAGATATTAAATGCAAATTTAGCACCATCCTACTGTTTAATATTTTTATTGAGTTATAAAATAAAATAAGATACAAAATATAAAAGTAAATAGAAAAATGGTAGGGCGGAAGAGGGAGAAGAGGGAGAAGAGAAGTGAGGAAGAATAAGAAAAAAACCAGAAAAGAAAACCATTGGCTTCCAACTCTCTCTCTTGCAGTAAAATAAGGCATTAACATCAAATCACAACTTTTTGTTTTTTTCATAATAATATGAGCAAACTATTTCTATAAAGATCTATCAATCTAATTGGTAAAATCCAAAATCAAAGTTTCATTCTTTTCCACTTCAAGCACAAAGTTCAGAAGTGATCTCCATGTGGAAACAAAGGTACTTATATTTTTTTCTTTAATCAAAATAGTCAATTTTGCCATTTCAGCCAACTCCATCAACTTCTGCAACCATTCGTCAGTGGTAGGAATCGAAGCGTCCTTCCATTTTTGTCCATATAATAGTCTTGCTGCTGTCAACATCTACAGCAACAAAGTTCCAATTTTTTTCTCCAGGTCCAAGAGGAAAAGTTCTGGTTTCATCTTTATCTTCATTTTCAAAATTTTCTGTATTAAAATATGAATCATACTCCAATATTTTTTTGGCTTTATCACATGTCCACCATAGATGATACTTTTCTTTACTTTTACACTTCCAACATTCATTTGACAAACCTTTAAACTTCTTACATAATTTACCTGGTGTTAAATACCAATGATACATCATCTTACATAAATTTTCTTTTAGATTATAATTTAATGTTAATTTTAAACCCTTCGTTAACATATTTTCCCATTGTTCAAGCATCACATTGTACCCCAAATTCCTTGCCCACTGAATCATATGTTTTACATGTTCATTTTCCAAATTCAATTTCAATAAGGTTTTATAGATCTTAGCAATTATATGTTCATCGTTTCCACATAATAAATTTTGCACCATCCTAATATAACAGTCATGATGTTTTGAACATCTCCGCTGGCTGATCAGAACTCTCTGGCTGTTTTTGATAGAGATGTCCTTTTACAGAATTTGATATTTTATGAGGCTAGATTAGATTAAAAATATGTTTTGACCTAATAAGGTATCATCTGCAAGATGATCAAAAGTTAAATTCACATATAAATATGTCAATAGATATAGAGCCTAATTAGACATTGCAAAACAGATGATCATTTAGATCCTTCTACACTCTGTCATTTCTTTGACTTTCCCAAAATTTGGCATTACCTTTGTAATTAAAAAACTCAGGCACCAGCTAATTAAAAATAGAAAATTACTTCAAGAATTTGTCATAGATCAAGTATTAGGTATTTGATTGCTACTTATTGCTTTGCATTTTTAATGTGCCATTAGATCAGATGCATCACTTTTGACATTAAAAGATGCATGATTTTGGCAACCTGATGTTAAAAAAAATGTCTCATCCATTTTTGTAGAGAAAAAATAACCAATTCTGATCACATCTCTACTGTGAAATCACCTTAAGCAAGTCTCTTCAAAAGCAAGAGGGAAAAGATGAAGAAGATGGAGAGCATGCAAATTTTCTAGAAATTGTACAACTAAGTCATAGCTCCTCCTCCTTGGCTATACCCCACTATTTTGAAATGTATTGAGGTTACTCACTTGGGCATTTTTTCCACATTTTTATTTTCATTGTATTTTGTACTTTACTAAACCTTTTTTTTAAGGAACAATGTGTATTTAAACATGTATTTCAACTAGGACTATATTCTGATTCAGTACAAAGCCTAACTCTGGCATGGAATGAGGAAATTTGGAATGAAGTTCAACTGAACTTCACTGTTCCATTTCAACTCATTTTATTTTACATTCAGATTGCATGAAGCCATGCTTCTGTTAAGTAGTTTAATGCACCTGCTGAAAAACACAATGCTTGTGTGTCAGAAAGGGTGGTAAAGAATAAAATCAAAACATTACCATGCTGGGGATGGGAGAGGTGGGAGTGTATAAATTTTGAGAATCTGTAGGTCCATCTTGAAATTTGAATCCTATTATGTTTTATAACCCATGTTGCCTTTTAGATAGCTTGCAAGACCATTGTACAGTAGAGGAATTCTCTTTGTCTGTACAGGAGTGGGTTCCACTTACCTTCACCATCGATTCTCATCGTGATGTTTTGCGCATGCACGCATGTCCATTTGTGCCTGCACGCTTGTTCCCTCATGCAATTTGGCTTCCGCACCTACTCAGTAGCTGGAATTGGCCCGAAACACAGCTGAGGAGCTGTGGAATAAAGGTCAGTTTAAACCCTGGGGTGAGCAGGAGGGCACTTTTTCAAGCAGCAGCAGATGAAACAACATCCAAAGAGTAAAAAAAATTCGTCAAAAATTCCCCCAAAAAGATGGTGGCACCCATGGACCGGCACTGACAGAACCGAGTCTGCGACGACAACCTGACATCACCAGCAAGTCGCTAGCGGTTTGGGCGATCTGGTCTGAACTGGGAGGAACCCACCTCTGCTCTGTAGTCATGTCTTATAGTCGCCTACAATATTTTCCGACAGAGAATGGTCACCTGTGAAAAACTCACATTTATTTTTGTCTTGTTTCTTCTGAATGCTTTTTCCAGTGCTTTCCTTTTCTCCCTTCCAATCAGAAAATGTGACAGTTAATCCTCGACTTACAACAGTTCATTTAGTGACTGTTCAAAGTTACAACAGCACTGAAAAAAGTGACTTATGACCTTTTTTCACAGTTATGACCATTGCACCTTGCCCATGATCATGGAATCAGAATTCAGATGCTTGGCAACTGGTTCATATTTATGTCTGTTGTTGTGTCCCAAGATCATGTGATCACCTTTGTGACCTTCTCACAAACAAAGTCAATGGGGAAGCCAGATTCACTTAGCAACCATGTTACTCACTTAATAACTGCAGTGGTTTACTTAACCACTGTGGCAAGAAAAGCCTTAAAATGGGGCAAAGCTCACTTAACAAATTTCTCACTTAATAATATAAATTTTGAGCTCAATTGTAGTCATAAATCAAGGACTACCTGTACTTTCTGACCTTTTTTCAAAGAACAATATGAGCAAAACTGTTACCATGTAAATGCATGGGTAATTTTATAATCTGCCATCTCATTTTGAATACACTAACATGTGAATTATTGTGCATTATTGTGTATATAAATATATTAGACAGTAGAAGTAGAAAGATGGAGGAATGTGGAAGAGAACAATAGGACAAATTTAATCAATATGTACTTACAAAGAATTACTGGAAGGTTTGAGCATTTGTAGATGTGATTAAAAGAAGTAATTGCCATGGTCAGAAAAGTAAATGTCCTGAAGAAAACCCTCTGAAGTTTGTTACACTTTATCCCTTCATTATATTCTGGTTTTGCTTTTTTTCCCTGTATGTTATATTATATTCTGTTGAAAAGCAAAAAAAAAAAAAAAAAGTTATAGGCATTTTAATAATTTTAACCCAACTTCCTACCCCTTACTTATTTTTATGAAATGCTGTGGCCACTCTAGCCCAACAGTCAAATTTTCTTGAAATTTTTGCTCATTCTAATTAAGGATAACAATAACAGCCAAAACAATCAACCAACAATGTGGTTGGCTTTTCTGTTTTTCCAGTGTAGGATAATAAGAGTGAATAGAAAGTCTTTTTTCCCCCTTGCAGTTCATGTTCCAGAATTGTTATTAATTTGGAAGCAGAAAATTCTCCTTTTACAGCAAAGAGTCAGAAAAATTCCACAGCCCTAGTTTCAATGTACTTTCTTAACATTTATTTTGAAAAGTTCATTAAAAAAAAAAAAGATTAGCAATCCTTAATTTCAGGGGGTGGGAAAACTCCATATATTTTGATGTACTGAGATGTACAGGGTAATGGATTACAGAACAGCAAAACTGAAAAGATAATTATTTTGAGTTGTATGTGAATTCTAGTGAAATATTTCCTATCATTGCTACATATTCTTATTTAATGACTACCACTGATAAAATAAATTAAACTCAAACCATTAGTTCTAAAAGCAAATGCAAATAAATGTTTTCCAACATGACATTCAGGCCCTGTTAATAATAGGGTTACCACATCTTAATGTTATAAAATTATATATTGGGCCTTGCTATGCACTGTTTTAGATAGCTAGCCTGGTATAGAATAGAATGAGTTAGAAGGGACCTTGAAGATCAAGTCCAGCATCCTGCTCAGCAGGAGAACCTATACAAACAAAGTGCTGGAGCAGTGTGGATGAACAATGACTGGAACTGGGTAAGGTGACTTTTTTTTTTTACCTGAAACCTACCCTAAAGAATATAAACTATGGAAAAGGACTCTTTAAAGAGTTTGTTTAAGTGACGAACAATTACAGAGGGAAAAATCATAGACCCAAAAGAAAAGTAAAGGATATTAAGAAGAGAGATTTTTATTGGCAATAAGGCATTTAAAATGCTGGAATTAATTGTCAGAATTTTGATTATTTTTTTGAATAAATACAAATGTAACTGTTAGAATCTATGCAATGTTGAAGTGAAATGGAAGACACCATCTACTGGTGAATAGAATACATTATTGTTCTGACCTAGTCTTCCTGATCAAATAATACAGCACAAATGGCATTCCAAAAACCTCTTTTATTTTAACGGCTGGTAATTATTTTCATTCCCAGCTGCAATAAGTCCCAAGCAATGATAAGAAATTCGACAACAGTCTTTCAGGGAAAGGCAGATAAGCACATGAATCTTGATCTTTCTGGACAAGCTGCCAAAGACCGATTAGCAAGAAACTTGGCAAGGCCAAATAGAAACACAGAGTCAGAGCTAAAATGACACAAGTTGAACAAAGTTGCTTCCTGCGAAGAGCATTTCCATGTACTCCACTTACATAGCCTGTAAAAAGTAGGTGTAGCACTAACACTAAGATGAAGCAAAACAGCAACACTTTGACACTCACCTTACTAACAAGATGATAAAATACAATAACATGAGACAAGAAAGTAAAGCCTATTATCACTCTACCACCATAATGGTGAAGTGTTTTGAGGACAATAATCATTTAATTGTTTTTTCCAACTGAACATAGCATGTGACAATGGATTACTCATCTTTAATGAACATTGATTCTGCTTCTTCTCTTACACAACACTTGGTTTTCAAACTTAGGATGCAAAAATAAAACACCTGATCATGATACAGAATTTCCTAATCACATCAGAACTCCTATACTGAAATACAAGATTTATTTTTAAGACAAGGAGAAAACAGCAGACCAGAGAAAGGTGTAGACTAAAGTGATATATGCATGAATTAAATCAAGGGTGGGTTCTGGTTTACCTCACTGCTGGTTTGCTTCCTGATGTGCCCCAGGTGCACGCACAATCCTAAAACACCAGCTTCTGCATGTGCACAGAAACAAAAAACAAAATGAGAGAGAGCTGGTTTGCGGGCGTGGCAGGCCTGGCTCTCTGCCAGTTCTAGCGACCCAGGCCGCAAAGTTACTACTGGTTCTATAGAACCAGTCCGAACTGGCAGGAACTCACCTCTGAATTAGATAACATCAGTTTTTTCTTCCTTGGAACCACTCTAATTTTAGTGATGGATGAGCTTTCTGTCTATTTTTGTGCCTCATAGCTGGTTATTATGTATTATAAAATATTACTTTAAAAACCTGACTGAGATATCAGGTGCTTTAAACTGCCATAGCTAGGATTTTGAAATATCAGCATAGCCGATAGCACATTTGCTTTTTTAAAAAAATGGAACCATTCAAGGTTCTCTTTCAATCCCTTTGTACGAACTCTTATAGGCAAGTGTGTGGAGGTTGGGATTCCTAAATTTGAGTGCTAGTGATTTTATTCTGTCTAACCAGGCGTGATGGTTTTACTCTGAACAAAATCCTGCATACTTTTGTCCTTTGGATAAAATCCTGTGTACTTGCCAGGTTTTTTTAAAAAACAAAACAAATCAGAAGAGCTATATAATTCATGCAATATATATGATGTTGCCTTGCATCAGATCTAGAAGCTGCTTTAGGAAAAGTCTTTGTCAGAAAGACTATAGAAATGTATTCCTATCAGTGGTGCCTTATGTGACGATCAAACCCACTAAAGATGTGCAACCTTTTGGCAGTTCAGAGGGCTGCTGAGGTTGGTTGGTTGATGATAGAAAATGGTGGGCTTTGCATTTCATGTGGAGAAGGCTGCATTTTTCATTTAAATGGAGGGGAAGGGTGTTGGACAAGAGAGTCTACTTTTTTTAACTTGTGTATGTTTGTAAAAAAAAAAGAGTATACTATTTATGTTTTCTTGCCTCAAAGTAGCAGAAGTCACATTTATAAATTTTTCAAGTCTCCCATGTAATTTTCATGCTTTCAAAATGATGAAAAACCATGCCACTGAATTTTGACAATAGTGGTCATACATTTCTCTGGGGGCCATAATGTTTTGTTTTGTTTTTTTAAAGAATCTAATGCAACCATGTGGCCAATCACTGCCAAATCCTCCAATATAGGTTGTTCTCAAACAATCTCATTTCCTATTTTTTCCTTTCTTTCTTTCTTTTTTGTTAACTGTCAATATACTGCCTAATAAGTATGATTGGCCCCACTAAGGATCCTTTTCACCTCTCATCACCAAAAATGATACTTCTTATGTTCTGTTCTATTTTTTCAGCAATCCCCCGAACAACAGTCTCTCCAGCATTCTTGCACCTTTTTTCTCAGTGATTTGTGGCTGTAGTCCAGTTACACTGTTAAAAATAACTGCAGATAGAAAGCTAACTTTGAAAAACGTTAGTTTGCTCCAGGCCAACCAGACCTTCTGTAGCCAAAGTGACACCTGAATCACAGATCTGTAGTTCAAAACTCATTTTCGCAGCTGAAATATATCAGGGAACATTTGTAGGCAATCTAAGAGGAGTGAACATTTTAAAATGGATTCACACCTCAAACTTACATCTAAATTAAAATGTGCATACTTTCCCCAGTTACTAATATGTATTTTGTATACATCGAAGGATTGACAGTACTAAAAATAAAATGAGGTAGAAATGTGGCAACAAATTCAGCTGATTTTACAATCTTTGTAAAGTAGCATTCAGAAGCATTGTTTTTAACCTTTTGTGCTGGTTTCTGGATCTGTTTAAAACTGAAAGTATGATTATTTTTTTAAGATACAGTTTTGTATGTAAGTTCCTTAAATATAAACATATCTTTTAAATATGCAGGGGATTTTTTCAGACAGACTTTCTCTAATTTTATAATGCATCCTTAACTTCTATTTTTACTGTTTTCATTCTTACATTTTGTTGTGTTGTTTTTATTGTTTTTATTGCATGATTTTTATTGTGGATAGGTAATAGGTATTGGTTTTTTTTTTATTATTTTGGTGAAATAGAAACGTTTTAGATAAATAATGGTTAATGCTGTTTTTAATGAATGTTTTTCCAGTGTAAATTTTGTAACATTATTGTTACAACACCTATTCTTGTATTGCACTTTGAAAAAACAATGTTGTTTTTCTTGTACATCTTTCAAAAGTAAACAGAAATTGGTATGTCTGTGACTCTGTGTGTGGATACAGAAATGTTTGATCAGAGATATCCAGGCATTACTTCATTGCCAGCTAGCTGGACTTTACATTCCTCCATGAATCTCTCTAAAAAAATTTCCAGTCTCTCTCCATGCCTCCACTTTTATGCCAATCTCCATTTTTTCTTCCTGACAGAATCAATTGGGCTAAGTTGAAGAGAAGACAGAAGAATCAGACCTTATGTTAACATTTCTGTCTGATGCGTGTACTGTAATTGCCCACTATAAAACAGCTGCTAGCAAATGCAAACCAGCAACAATTTTATATTGTTTCATTTCTAAAACAGGAGGTCAGAAATGATTAGATCCCTATAGATATCACCAAGAAAGACTGTCAGTTTCTATCTCCTATTTTTAAGGGAGTAGAGCATCCATATAATGTCTTTCACCATCAATTAATTTTTCATCTTTAATTACATACCAGTCCACCTTTTTTGTCATAGTTATATCAACTTATGTCAGATCACCAATAAAGACAGTTTCTGATTTTGCAAATGCTTTGATTCACATTAATTTAATATCAAATACCGTAGCAGGTACCCAAGTTAACAGCCTGCAGACTGTAAACTGATCATTTGATTGCACTCATTCTTCAAAATAGCAGATCTCTAATTGTAACCACTGCACAAAACTTATACCTAAAGTAGCCTAAGAGTGCATTGATGTTGATATGACAATCAGAGTGATGGCAGAATTTTTCTTTTAGATGAAATAATACCTGTAATTTAACTTTACACAATAAACATTAGCAGTTGTTAAGAAAAATTTCTTTTATCCGAAATACTATTTCTCCTACACTTTACCAGCATGCCAAGAAATGCTCCCTAAAGTAGCCTCCTTTCAAATCAAATCTCTTCAATTTTCAACAATTGGGGGAAAAAAAAAACCAACCTTAAATTTCCCACCCTAATCAATGTTGTTGTTAGGAACAACAACAACAAATAAGAAGAAGCATCTAAACCTCTCTGTTATTATAGCTGGCCACATAATCAACCAGAGTTTTAGACTAGATTTGGCATTTTTGTCTATTATTGAGTTCTTCCCAAGAATAGGCATATGTTGTTTACCACTATTAAAGGTATTGTCACAGGATATACGTCGTTCCAAGTAAAGCTGCATTTTGCAAACTGACTGTTGGTGATTTTGGCAATGCCATTGGTGTTCAAATGCCACTCTAGATATTTTAGAATTGCATCCAAGTCTTCATACAGAGAAATTCCCTGTCTTTTACTTAATAAGCCATTGCACGTTATTCTTCTTTGATATTTGTTTGACTTGAAGTAAACTGCTGCCCATATTTCTGAGGGGCAAGTATAATTCAACAATATAATGATACGGATGCATAATAAATAAGTATCAGTTTTCTTGGGGTTGGGGCATTTTGGTCCAAAATGTTCACTTCAGCTGCTGTCCACTTAATAATTAAAATAGTGTATCATATCACAGATATAAAAAATAAAAATAAAAAAAAATAAAAAAATAAAAATATGGCCCATGTATCAATGACTTTGATAGTGTTTCTACCATTTAATTTTGTCTTTAGCATGTTTTTTACTCTTTGGATGTTTATTAATCACATTTCTAACTTGTCCATCTTTGATGTTATCCAACGGTAAAATGACGAGATGTAGGCTTCATCCTGATGGTTCCTATTATTAAAAAGAACACACACACACACACACACACACACACACACACACACACACACTTTTTTATAATGCCATGATTTCCATGCTTGGGTGAATCATGTGAATTAAGTGGTATTTATATAGCTATGGAAACAGAATGTAATTTTGCAAAGGGAGTTGGTATAATATTGCAATTCTGAAGATTCTTAGAATTTTGAAATAATTAAAGTAGTTAACTTGGCAGGAGCTAGCCAGGACAAGTAGGGTTAAAATCCTGTTGTACAAATCTATAATTATGATTGAGACGAAATTATAACTCAAAAATGCAAAGGAAAACAGACGATGAAAATAAAGCAGTATTTCTTTTTTTTTTTTTTCTTTTTTTGGAGAAAGGACAGAATGACCTGAAAAGTAGGAGAATTTCATTTCCTGAGGATAAAATAAAACTCAACATTTAGGAAATATGCAGAAATCTGGAACAATGGATAGAAGACACACCCCGGGAAGAAGAAAAGTTAGAGTAGAAAAGTCCTGCCAAACTTAAAGAAGAAGAAAAAAACTAGGGTTGGGGAAGCACATGTACTGCAAAAAGCAGAATACAATATACATAAGAGAGTAAGAGGG
>JANHGD010005144.1:87219-102722 GCA_027560375.1 Imantodes cenchoa | reverse complement strand
TTCTGCTACACTGGTATTTTATTAAATAATACATTACTACACCATTTGGTTCAGAATACTTTTTTCCTTGTTTTCCAGCTGCAAAATCTAGGTGCGTCTTATACTCCGAAAAATATGTAGTTATATACGTGGTACTTGGATCAGGGCATTTTAATTAGAATACATTCATTTTTAGCAGGTGCTTTTTGCCACTTCAAAGAGGAAATTTAAATAACTGTCCTAGCTTATTTTTTTTATAGATACTGCCTTACTCATTATGTTAAGTTGTACCCTCTTTTGTTTTTGTTTTAAAGCTATGTAAAACTGGGTTAAAAAGACAAAGACAGGTACAGCAACTTCCTAAACAACAGTCACATGTTTTTCTGTTGTCATGATGGAATGCCATGCTGGCTGTCTACACTAATGCACTTTTGGGGGGGGGGCGGGGAGCTTGCTTTTGATGTTCTGCTTCTTAGGTTTTGCTTGACAAAAACGTTGCAGAATTCTGCTCTCTCAACACATTTGAAAAACACTGTAGCTGAGAAAAGAATGTTTGTATGATAGTAACACTCGTTACTTCTAAGTTCCACTTCCACTGCTTTTTATTGCTTTTCTTAAAAAAAAACAAGTGTTCTGGATTCCAGTGAATCTCTATCATAGTGTGAATACAGTCACACAGAGAATTTTTTAATTATAAATTTTCCAAGGTTATCTTAACACTGCATGAAGAAACTATTTTTGTCAATAATTATTAGCATCAGTATTATCTTTTAGATTGTGAGGGTTTTTTTCATTTCTTATATGATGTAAATATTAGTGTGGTTGGAATGCAGTTAAAATCACAAAAGCAGAATTCTCGATACAGTGTGCTTGAAAAACACAGTAGATGTGTGCAAAATGTTTGCAATTTAAGTGTGTCGAGTTCAAAATTGAATGTTTTGACAATTTTGAAGTTAACATGGGTTTGAAACAGCTGCTTGCCTCTTACCGACATCCAAAATGATGGAAACAGCCTGCTTTCAACTCAAAACAACGCTTTTAGATGAGAAGCAGATTAATTTGAATTTGAAACAGTTCAAATTGGATACATTCCTCAGCAGAGATATAATATAGACTTTATTTAATGTGGTTGTGCTAATACAGCTAGCTTTATGCAAAGCCTTATACCAATACTGACTTTTGTACCAAAAAACAAAAACTCCTTTATGAAATTGTGAACTGTGTAGATTGATTATACAGGCCTGTTTTATTTCTGTTCCTACATATTGATCAATACTTGTAGACATCCTTCAGGGTATTAAATAGGGACAGACCACACATCTGCCCCATCTGTGGCAGAACATTTTGTGCCCTCACAGGCCTTACCAGCCACCTACGGACACACTGTGGACAGCCCCACAATCTGTTAGATGTCAAGGTCCTCTTGAAACACGATGGACAAACATTATTTAATACATATGTAGAAGGGTTTCTTTTATTACATTGAACTTTATAAATGTAAAGCTCCCTGCTCATTAAAAACCTCCTTGGTTTTAATTCCAAAGCGTAATATCATGTTCAGCCTTTTTTCTACATTTGATTAGATTATCAATGCAAATAGATTGTGAAAACTGTATGGTGTTTGACAATTAAAACCCTTTTGCTAATGTTGCACTGATGTAAAAGCATGAAATTATCAATTTAATCTTTTAAATAAATACATCTCTAGACAATTGTAAAGAATTAATACTCATTGCTCCTCATCTGTTTTTGGAATTTGAAGGGATGAATGCAACATGTTGTAGAAATTTATTTTGGAATAGTATTCTTGAACCTAGAGTATGTAAAAGTGGGCCATATTAGCCAGGCATTTTCTTTTTATCGTCACTAGAAAGATACCTTTCATCTTCTGACATCTTGAATTTAATTATATGAGTGTGCAAACATTTCTACTAGTGTCTCCCCCCTCTTTTGCTTTATTTCTGACTTGACTCAGGCAGAATTGTCCACCATTCTTCACACTTTTTTCTGGTACTTGTTTTTGGTACCATAATATTAGTTTCAATTACTTTTTTAAAATTCAAATCTGCCAACTGATCTTGAAAATCAATTGCATATAATAGTCCCAAGGAATGCATTCAGAGAAAATATGAGGCAACTGAGAATACAATTTTCCCAATTACAGCTTTTTATTAACTATATTACCTTTTATTGTGGTAGGATTTATGAGTTCATGAAAATAGCAAGTTGGTTGTTAAGTCAGAGATTATTATTCAAATTGAGTGAGGTATTTTCTACTCTTCTTTAAAAAAAAAATTGGAATATAGAGAGTGAATGCAGCCTGCTAGGCTTTAGTGCTAAGATTGTACATACACCATGAAAAATATATTACATGCACAATAAAAATATGAATAAACTCTTATACAGCATTATCACTAATATTGCATGTCTACACAGAAGTGATACTCCTTCCCCTTTTTAACTGACTTAAATGTATGCGGATTAAGCCAATATCTGATTCCAGGACTGCTTCCTCTTTTGTTATTCTCTAAAACTGTCAGGTGCCTTTGAGACAAATTTACATATTTTAAACCTAGCCATGATTATTTTTCTTTTGATCCGTGTGCTCCATCCATTAACTTCTGCTGTGAATGAATTAGGTACTGAAAGAATAGAATACATTGGAGAGGTCCATCAAGATTTTCCTTATTTTTGGGCTAGGAGCAATTTCTTCAGAAATTCATTTTCCATCGTATAAGAACCTTCAGGGAAAGTTCTTGCCTGTGACACTATATCATGGTGTGTATTTCAATCAGCGAGCCCTCTGATGGTATGTCAGTATTCCCAATTCCTGATACTGTTAATAGTGACTCAAAACATGTTAGCTGTTGTTTGTGTTTGCAAAGGAAACACAATAAGCATTTAAACATATTGCCTATTGCACTTCTCCTTTGCATAGGGGACAGTCCCTGGATCAGGAGCACCCCATGTTCCTTTAAGCTCAATGACTGTAGATGCCGTGTGTGAGAAGCTGAAACAAATAGAAGGACTAGATCAGACTATGCTGGCTCAGTATTCTGCAACTATAAAAAAGGTACGTTTCTGCATGCATAAATGGTGCATTTTCTCCTTAGTCTGTAAAAATCTACTGTTGGAGAATAAAAAATGGATAATTATCTTTCAGTAGATTGGATATGCAGAGAACATATTAAACTAAGTTTGTTTTACTGCCAAAATATCGTTAATGAATTAAGAATAGATATGACTATAGAAAGGTAAATCTTCTTTAAAATAAAGTATGATGTATGTGTTAAGTGGGCCTGAGATTTTTTTTTTGTTTTAAAGATGAGGGTTAGTGTATTAATATAACTGTCCCTTTGGGGAAGGCTTTCTTTTTCCTTATTTTTGTATTTGAAAAAAAGCAAGTCTGGGCGGTAATCCTGCCATTCTTCTAAATGAGGAATGAGCAACTTTAATTATTAAATTTAATTTTTCCCCCAAAATGATTTTTTTAATTCAAATGTTAAAATACAAAACTCCAAAAAAGGGGAACAATCACAGAAGCAAACAAAAAACAAAAAACAAGCAAAACATTAAAAAGGTGCAATAAAAAAAACACAAAAACATATTCACATGTTACCTTCCCCGAGCTGAATACTGATAAATTACAATGTATTAGTTTCCCACCTCTTACGAAACAGGTCCTTTTTTCCCCCCCAAATTTCTAATCTGCTTACAAATTATTAACCTGTCATCTGCCTATTATATTAATGGACAAATAGTTAACAGGTAGATCAGAAACAAATAAAAAACTAAACTAAAAAAATCAAAACCCTCTGTTAACAAACTATAGTTGTATTCAACTTGTAGAAAATTTACCATGGCTTCTTATCTATTCCAAGTCATCCCAACAGTTAACTCTGATTCATCTTGGATGAAATATCCATGATTGTGGATAAAACCTAGATAAAAACACTGATAGCATAATACTTAGGACAGCTTGCAATATTTAGCCTGCAGGCTCATTTGTACATCACACAATTGCTTCAAGCTCCCAACAAAATGGATACTGCAAGAGGAATAATAACTTTAGTCCTTCTTCCAGTTCCCAAATCAGTTGCAATTTTCAATTTTGAAATACTGTATCTGAAACTTTTGTTGAGTTTCTCCTAGAAAAGACTTTAATTCAGTTTGGCCTTTATTTAATCTGGCACATTTGGGATGTGTGGGGTAACCTATAGTATCTATAGGTTACCCCACAGCTAAATTTATAAGTTAGTTTTGGAGAGACTCACATGAAGACTGGGCATTACTCATAATATAAACATATAATACAGAAACTTTGTTAAGATATTATAAAAGATACATTATATAATGTATCCTAAATGATAATATTTTCTTTTGAAATATAACATGCACTATCCTTGTATGCATTATAGATGCACTTGTATATGAATTACTTTTGAAATGATTAAGGTTTACTTTTCTACTACCATTTATAGGTAATACCTACGTTGTGTTTCTATAATTTGTTTAGGCTAATATAAACGGTCGTGTTTTAGCACAGTGTAACATCGATGAACTAAAACGTGAGATGAACATGAATTTTGGGGACTGGCATCTCTTCAGAAGTGCAGTAAGACTTATTATTACATAAGCTATTAGTATTAATAATTAGTACTGCTGAGTGCTGGAACTTATATTTGCCTTTCTGCATATATTTACTTTGAAATATATTACATACTTAGTTTCAGTTAAATTCAATTTTATATTTGCATAAGATTTCATTTTAAGAATGGTTTACTTTCCCTTATCTGATTTTTGTTAATAATTTCTACACAATTTGTAGTTTCATATTTAAAGTGGCAGGAATTGTGCCTAGAAACATCGCTTTCCATCAGGCTGGAGTCCTTGCATCCTTGCACAGTTGTTTGCTTAGGTGCCATCAACAGGAATATTAGAATATAAGATTAGGTTTCTATAGGAGGAAGGAGATAAGAAAGGGGTGCTTGATATTTATTAAATAATTATTATTGGTGTCTATATGATTAATTAAAATAGACATTTAAACCATTTGGGTATATTTAAATATTCAAGCTTAGGCCTTGCATAAATAATACGTGTTTTAGCGTGAAATATGGATACAAATACAAGATGAGATCCAAAGAACTCCTTATAAGTGCATCTGAATGTGCCTTAAAACAGTGTTTCACAACTGCCAACTAGATATGTAGATTTTAATTGCCTAAATTATTCCCCAATCAGTGTAGCCATTGCTGGAGCTGAGGTTTCCAAGTTGTGAGATGCTGCTTTAGACTGAGTGAATCATGTAAAGCTTGAGGTTGTCACAGAAAGCATGCTTCATAGTTCTTCGCTAAAATAAGACCATGTTTTACTTGTGCTGATGTTCAACTTGCAGTCTTTCCTATGTTAGGTACTTGATATGAGAAATGCAGAAAGTCAAGCTGTCCATGAAGACTCTCGAACAGTGAATGAGCATGCCAACACAGTTCCTCATAATGATCCCACTCATCGTCCAACTCTAAACAATGAATTACCCCATACGGAACTTACTGGTCTTCCAGGTCAAGCTCCTTATGGTCTCAATTTTAGCTTTGAAGAGCTGAATAATATTGGCCTAGAGGAAGCCCCTCCACGCCATAGCAATCTAAGCTGGCAGGTAATTTCACTTCAGATTAGATATAATTTAGTCAATGCCTTCTAATCATAACTATTATTAACATACAAGAGTAAAGCTCCTTAAAAGTGTTTTAAAAAGAGTATATGTTGCACTTCAGAAATAACTATAAAAAGTTATACATTTACCACATTTGTTTCTAGTTCAGGTTTTGTAAGTACCTTTCTAATTATGCAGTTATATGTTCCATTTCAGTTACACAAGAGTTATATATAGACTTTTCTGGACAACGTTACCTTTTCCTAATACAAAACGTGTTGTATTGGGAAAGGCTGTTGGTTTTAACAGAAAACTGTTACAGTTTCCCCTTTTATTCTAAATATTGTTAAAGTTAGGAACTTAAACTGAGAAATGTAAAATTTCCAGCTCTTCACAAAACCATTTATATGATAAATGCATTTATGTATTGAATTGTCACAGAACCCTACCCTCACAGGACCAATTTCAACACATGCTAGTTATATATTGTACCATTGACGTAGTGCCCCTTTCTGAAATATCAAGCAGGTTTAATTTTATTCATTTGTGCCTATTTAGATGTATTATGGATATAAATCCAGACAATATTTTAATATGTTTTCTTTGTCTTTAAACAGTCACAAGCCCGCCGGACTCCAAGTCTTTCAAGTCTCAATTCTCAAGATTCTAGTATTGAAATTTCAAAGCTTACTGATAAGGTACAGGCAGAATATAGAGATGCATATAGAGAATATATTGCTCAAATGTCACAGTTAGAAGGAGGTGCCAGTTCTAGTACAGTTAGTGGTAGATCTTCACCACATAGTTCAGCATTTTACATGGGCCAGAGCACATCCACAGGTTCTCTTCATTCCAATATGGAACAAGATAAGGGAAAGGATGCTGAACAGAAACAAGATGATGGAAGGAAATCCTTCATGATGAAGCGGAATGATGTTGTAGATTACAGTAGTTCAGTATCTACTAATGATGCATCTCCATTAGATCCCATTACTGAAGAAGATGAAAAATCAGATCAGTCTGGATCCAAGCTTCTTTCTGGGAAGAAATCTTCAGAAAGAACTAGCATTTTCCAAGCTGCAGATCTGAAGTTGAAAGGGGTAGCTCTACGTTACCAGAAACTTCCAAGCGATGAAGATGAGTCTGGAACAGAAGAATCTGATAATACACCTCTCCTCAAGGAAGGTAAAGACTGGAAAATAGAGGGGAAAGTAGAGAAACAGTGCAAATCTCCAGAACATGGATCTGAGCCCATCAGAACCTTGATTAAAGCAAAGGAGTATTTGACAGATGCTCTTCTAGACAAAAAGGATTCCTCTGATTCTGGAGTAAGATCCAACGAAAGCTCTCCAAATCATTCTCTCCATAATGATGGAGATGACTCACAGCTTGAAAAAGCAAATCTCATTGAGCTGGAAGATGATGGCCGCAGTGGGAAAAGAGGAATTCCCCATAGCTTGAGTGGCCTTCAGGATCCAACAATTGCACGTATGTCAATTTGTTCAGAAGATAAGAAAAGTCCTTCAGACAGCAGCTTAATAGCAAGCAGTCCGGAAGAGAATTGGCCAGCATGTCAAAAAGTCTACAATTTAAATAGAACGCCTAGCACAGTCACCCTGAATAATAATAGTGCACCAACTAATAGACCCAATCAGAATTTTGAGGAGATTGATGGTATCATAGTAGAACCTCCTCAAATCATTCTGTGTCCTGGATCGAGTTCTAACTCAGTCGCAGTTCAGAATGATAATATTAAAGGTGTGACCCATAAGCGTAGTCAGCGTTCAAGTTATTCAAGGCTTTCAAAAGATTCTTCTGAGCTTCTGACCGTTACTGGTTCTGATGCTGCAGGTTTTGGAGAAGAGAGAGAGAGTATTCTTTGAAAGTAATCCAAGTTACCACATTGCCCCCATCTAACTGATTTATTTATTTTTATTTTTTATATAGCTGCCTTTTCTTAGCTCCTCATCAGAATTACACAATTCTTTATCATTCTAGTCTAGCTTATTTCTCTGTTCTCTGCTCATGTTTGCTCTTCTCCTAAAAAAAAATAGGGTTGTAATCCAGTCAAAATCTCATGGTTTAGAATAGAAAAAATACATGATATATTGAAAAATAGTTGAATAATGGCCAGCATAAATGAGCAGCCATTGATCAGGTAAAAATGGTGTTCAATTTTTCTAGGACAAGTATACATGTTTTGGTCTGCATGTTGAAAAGTGATGCTGAGATAAAAATGAATATCGTACATCTATGTAAGAATCAATGTACCAATTTGATTTAACATTTTTAATTATCAAATATAGGAACTGGCTAGAGGTTTACAAATTTGATACCTATGATTTTATACTTTTCAGTCCTGTGACACTTTAAGCAGTATTGATGTTTAAATAGCTAAAATTGAAATATTAAATCTCATTTTTTGCTGATTTAAATGATTCTGTCTTTGGGAATGCTATATTTGTGATTGGAAATTTGAGGAAAGAATATTGCATGTTTGAAATGATAATTGTACTCAAGATTTAAGAATAAATTGTCTGATTTTTTTTGTTTACCATAGACTATAATCTAACAATAGTTCTAAAGTAATTGTGAAGAGTAACTGTGATTGTGGTATTCTGTAGTAGTATTTTCAAGGGAGGGCTTTGATGTAATATTTTGAAAGTATTTCTAATTTTAAACAATAGTGGTCTTTGATTAATGTGTTCTACTTGATTGTGGAGAGCAAACAGAATTGGTGGCTTTCATGGCCTTAGTACTTAGCAAAAATGTAATGTTTGCCTTTATGTAGCAATGTAGTGTATAATTATGTCCATTCTGTTTTTAGCATTGTGGATAAAGTATCAGTACTTTATATGCAAATGAAAATGCATGATTTTAAATAGGATTTGTGAATTGTATGCATTCCACTACAATGGAGATAATAATAAAATCACAGGCATGCTTCTTTTGTGTTGGATGTTTTCTTTAATTTTAATGAACATCTTTTCAGTTGTTTGGTAGGATTAAACAGTTGAGTTTTTAAAAAGGGGGATTATGGTAGAATTAATCTTATTGTGAATTCAGCATATGATCCTATCATATCCCTATGTCTCCATTAACTTTGGTGGGAGTTGTTAAGTGCTCTATAAAGAGCATGAATTCACCATCTTTTGTATCTCAGCTAAAATCATCTGTTGATCTCTTCATCATCTCTGCTGTGTAAAAACTTTTTTTAGTAAGAAGCTGAATCATTTATTCTTACTTATGTACCATTTTCCTAACTGCTTAAAGAATCTTACTATGTTGTTCGAATGTTGATGTGAGATTTGTACATGCAATATGGGTTTCCCCAGAGGATGAAATTCAGCTTTTTCAAAGTATATGGGAAATAGCTGAAAACACAATAAAACCCATCCAGTTTGCCGAAGGAAAGAAATTAGATGGATTCTGCCTAGAGCTTTTCCTTTTTTAAATAGAGTGTTGTGTAGTTCTGTGTACATACCAGAATTCTTTGAAGTCCTGAAATGGGCAGACTATTGAATCAAAACCCTTGGCGTTAAACTTGTTTTCATGTAAAACCTCAAAATTCCAACAAAGCTTTATCATGTCTGGGGGCTTTTCATTTCAATATATAGTTTGTATTAGGTATTTAATTCTGCAATGTGGGAGATATTTTTAATGCTAAATACAACAGTTGCTGCTATACTTTCAATATTTTTTTAAAAGAACTGGGTATATTTTTATTGAAAGTGTTTATTGATATTTACAGGAAGAATACTTACAAAAATAGAGAGGGGAAGGATATCCTCATAATGAGAATGGGGGAAATTATAGAAGACAGTGGCTGAAGAGAGAAAGAGAGCACAAGAGAAAAGATATCAGGTCTGACATAGCTCACAATGGATATTTAATCCTTCTTCCCCCCCTCCCCCTCAAAAGTATTAAATGATAATGATATAATATAAGAATATAAAATATTCTTCTGAAAAGGCTGTTACATTTCCTAGTAATGGAACTCTTTCATAATACCATGAAAACCGTAGAGGCCTACACAGTTAGAAGTTAAGAAAGTTCTGTGGAAGTTGCAAAAGGAATTTTTAATGTTGCAATTCTCAGGAGCCAGTCTCATTTATTTCAGTATATCTAGTTAAATTAATATTGGATTACATCCTTAAGCTCATCATTTGTAATACTTTATGTTAACTTTTGAAAATAAGATGAGTCCTCAGATAGAAACTAAAAAATCTGAACTAATTCCAAATTGTTTATTAAAATTTTTAGATGCTAAGAATCTAAACCAATTATCCATTTTTATTTTGAATTGTTCAAGTACAGTTCATAAAATATATAGAAGTAAAGCTTGGTTAGAAAAAGAATGAAAAAGAAAAAGAAAATGTAAATACTTCGGTTTTATTAAGAACATTGTACCATCTAATTTTATACATGAGAGGATTTCATTACCCTAAACCATGATTTATTAAATAAATTGCAGTCAGCTGGATTTATGTAACATGCTAAGGCAAAACCAAGTAATAGATCTGGACTAGTGGTGTGCAAAATATTTTGAATTTAAACAGCTTTTCCCATCTTATTAGAAATGTTCTCACGATGTTGGAAATATTTAGAAGATGGTACACTTCTGGTATAAACAGAACAATTCATTTCATGCTTGGGGAAAAGAATGTGAGATTTTGCATTCCCTAATTGCTAATATAAAATGCTACAGATTACAGATTTGTATTTTCAAACTTGATTGTGTAATTTTGTACTATAACGCAGAGGGACTAAATTTTAATGCTAGGTTTAAGGATGTTCAAAATTCAATTTTTTTTTGCACATCTCTGCTAAATATTACTTAGCTTAGGTCCATATATTAAGTTCTAAGAAGTAAACTTCCATTCATAGCAATATTTGGATTCAGAATCTAAACTCAAACAGTGAGATGTTGACAAACACCCTCGTAAACTTTTTTTATTTCCTGCTTCCAAAAAAGCTGCAGTAAGCCTTGAATCCATGTATTTTCTCTTCTCTTTAGATTGTTAGGTGATGAGATTAGAATAATTACTTAAGGAATTGAAATTCCTGGTTAGGTCTTGTAAACTACTTGTTTTAATTGAGACTGGCATGTTCCCATATGAGAACTCAAGTTAATCACCTTTTCTCCTAAATCAAATATAGCAGAACTGTAGTAAAGGGAAGCAAATGTTTATTTCCCTTTTCTACCATATACTGGTATTTGATGGAGGCCGCATAAACAAATTGCTTACAGTTTGCAAACATTAGATTTCAGAACACCAAGGGTAGTTACCTAAACTGAAAAAGCTCAAATTATGGGTATCTTTAATTTCTTTGTATTGCATTTATATCACTGCTGAAACTTTTTATTTATAGATCATCAAGTTGGTGCTGACTTTTAGCAACCAGATAAATCTCCAGAATGAGCTGAGACAGTCCATAAATTTTATAGCTAAAACAAGATTAGTTTGTTAAAGCTTATGTATGAAACTTGTTGAAGCCATGTATAGAATCTGCACTTTTCTTTATTGACTATACAGTATACTGAGCTTCAATCTTGAACAAAGAAATACATGAAATTACTGTACACTGTGACAACAATAAGTTAATCTAAACTTTACTGAAATATTAAGAGGACATATTTACCAATAAGGCAGGTGCTCCATTGCGCCCAGAGCTTTATTGGATAGCAATTTTTGGTTTTTATTAAATCTCTCCAGGTTTGAATACTATCAGTTGCTTTCCCTTCAGTCTTTATCAGGAAACATGGTCTCGGGATTCTCCTCTTTGCAGTTACTCATACTAAAGAGGAACAAAAAATCTTTTGGTACTAGTGTTCCTTTCTATTTTCAGCTTTACATACATTTATGGATGACATGATTCATTATTTTGCTTCAGTGAGACCCTCCCCCAGTTTGGCTTGGGCTGAAAAGTCTGAACTAGAGAGGCAATAGATATTTCCATTTTTACCAGCTTTGAAGGCACCCATCTGCCCAAGTTGAGCACAGAATGATAGAAAATGGTTTTCTCCTATAAAACAGCTGTGACCAGTCCCCTCCCCTTCATCTGAAGAGAAAATTCAGGTTGAATAATCTAGTTTCACTGCATCCAATTCATAGGCATCTGTTGTGACTATGTAGAGGCACAGGCCAACAGCCAAATGTATGGATGATGATAGTTGTTGGTAGCAATTCAAGGTTTTTTGTATTGGTTACTTCTTTTAAAAGGATTAGACTTTTCTTATGTTGTATATACACCACCACCCCATTAGTTGAATAGACTAGTGTTTCTAGAAAATGTGCTTTGATAGTAGACTTTCACAGACTTACACTTAGATTTACATCTGACAGTAAATATTTCAACGCCTCTGCTCTTGCCCTGCTCTTTTTGGTGTCAGGAAGTTTACTTAAATAAAAATGTTCTTAAACTACCTAGATATGTGCATGGTTTCTGTTGCTATTGATCTGATTCAACAGAAGAGTATCTACTCAAACTTTTGGCTTTTTCACATTTATTCTGAAATTTTTTGTGGGTAGTCAACCTGGATATTGAGAGTGGTATTGCTGAGGATATAAGTGTCTCAAGGTAAATTTCTACCATAACCGTACTAATTCCTGCACTTACTCAGAGGTAAGAAACACACTCTTCACTTTCTTAAATTGCTATCTGTAATTAAAAACAACAGGCTCAATGTGGAAGTGGAACAAAGGAAAGACTGATGGTAAAGAGAAAAGCTGTCTAATTTATGCCTGAATTATACATTTGTAAAAAAAATGGCAAAGTGTTACATCTAGAAATGCAGCCATCCATTCACATTCCTAAAAATCGGAATGGAGAAAAAATAATGTATTGGACAATTCTCTAGAATCTGTTTGTTTTTTAAAGAAACTTTCATATTCTAACATTGGTTTTGCTAATTGCAGTTCAGAAAAAATCTTAAAGAATTCTAGCCGGTTGCATCTGAGAAAGCATGACCTTCTTTAGGGATCCCTTCTTTGTCCCTCAACTCTCCTCTGATCTCCACTGAGATCTCTGGAATAAAATAGTGTTGTATAAACTACAGTTACAGATATAAACTGGTGAAATATAATAATCACCCAGCAGCAGGAACGGAGAGCGAGGAGGGGGTGGCCTTCCTGTGTGCTGCCGTTTCTGTGTGGCACTCTCTCCTCAATGCTAGCGGCCATTGCCCCCTCCTCACTCTCCGTTCCTGCTGCTGGGTGATTCCGTGAAGGGGGCGAGCAGCATTAGCACACAGAAACAGCAGCATGCTGGAAGGCCGTCCCCTCCTCCCTCTCCATTCCCACTGCTGGGTGATCCCATGCGAAGAAGGGGGCTAGCAGCATTAGCACACGGAAACGGCAGTATGCAGGAAGGCCGCTCCCTCTCTGTTCCCACTGCTGGGTGATCCCATGCGAAGAAGGGGCTAGCAGAAAGAGGAGAGTGCAAGGTTGCTGCTTGTGGGACGAGGGAGTCGGGAAGCATCTCGTTCTGGCTCACCCGGCTTCTCTTCCTCTCACATCCAGCTTTCCTAGTCTAGCTTGATGCAGGCTTCCTCCCCAAACCCCCACCCATTCCCCCCACCGACAGCCAGACAAAGCTAGGCAAAAAGCCGGCCCTCACTGGCGCCCAGCTTCACCAACAGTGGGCTTGGAAAAGGCAATGTGAGCTGTGTTGCCACCAGCTAGACTGGGGAGGGAGAAAGTGAGTGAGCACCAAGAAGACTGCGGAGGAGGGAAACCAGGCAAAGGGGCGAGCGAGGGGTGTCCGCAGCATGCCGGGCCTGGCAGACTTTCTAAGCCTGCTGCTTCCCAGCTGGGAATGAACCAGAGAAATTTCTTCCAACACTGCCTAAAGCAGGGAGAGAGATCCGATCTGTGTGTGTGTGTATGAGAGAGAGAGAGAGAGATCTGATCCAATCTGGGAAGGTTATATTGGGGCTAGCAGCGGTATGCTCTCATTTCTCTCTCACACACACATGCACACACAAACAGGTTGGATCTTTCTTTCATCCCATCCCATCCCACCTACTGGAGACCCCTGAATTCCTTCCCCAACCCTGCCTGTCTCATACAGGCACCACCCACATGAGTGACGTAGAGTTGGCCACACCCACTCAGTCACATGACCATCACCCCAGCCATGCCCACCAGGTCATTAGGAAGAACCAGTTGTTAAATTATTTGAATCCCACCACTTATTATTCAAGTTAATTTGCCATGTTGGCACTTCAAATAAGTGATAAATAAGTGGGTTTTGGGTTGCAATATATACTGTCCCTTATTTGATTCATAAGTCTTTATTGTCTTCTCCTCCTCTTTTTGTTTTATTCATTGATTTATTTGTTCTGTCTTTTCCTCTGGTCTTTCGATTATCTCCTCTATTTCCTGTGTTTTATGATCTTTATTCATTGCCCCTTGTTGAACATTTTCTGATTTCCCCACAATGTCATGCATTAAGTCTTTTATCTCCCTGTGGTTACTTATCAACATGTCATAAGTACTTTGAAGCTTCAACACCATTTCTTTTTGAAATCCACTCATCTCCCCCTGATGCAACATCTTGTCTTATTTTGATAGGTCCGAATATTACTCAATAGCATTTCAGTAGTCTGTCACCGCCCCAACGTCTCAATTGTCTATGACCTCAGAGAGCAAGCTTAGAAACCATTTGCTCAATCCTAGTGTTGCTCCTCAGGGGAATGCAATAGTTATAGTTCTTTGTGTCCCACAGTTAGTCAATTAGTTCCATTTAGGTAATCCAGGAAGATTTCCAAGTGTCTCCTTAAGTCCACTTTGTAAGTTCAGTAATAGATCTTGGCATTTTAAAGTAGCTTTCTTTAGATGTCTTCCATAATATCACAGTTAAACTTCCAATAACCATGAAGTAGACAGATATAGAAGAATAGATACCATAGCAGTTCTCCAGGTGTTATTTATTTCCACTTTTTTCCCAAGGTTGTAGGAGTTTAGTATATATTCCATTCACCAGTAGATGGAGCCTTCAGCTTGAATTTCAACCTTGCACAAAATCTGGCAAATATTTATTTCAGTTTTTCGCAAATAGTCAATATTCAGACAAATAATTCAAGCATTAAAATGCCTTACCAAAATATTGCCAATAAAGTTTAAAAATCCAATCTTTTTACCTTTTAAAGATGTTGCACTCTCTCTTTAGTTCCTTTTGGGGGGGGGGGTCTATAATTTTTCTCTCTGTATTATTTGCTGCTTTGACAAGCATTTCAAATAGTCTCTTTTCCAGGGTTTATTTTCTTTGGGGTTAGATTCTAGGTAAAAAAACGAATCACCTCACCCAATTCCAATCATTGTTCATCTGCACCACTTCAGCACATTCTTTGTTTCTTCGGCTGCCCAAGCTTCATGGCAGCCATAATGGCTGCCTCTCCTTTTCGTTGTTGGATGGGAAGGAATCCCTAGGTCCATCTGGAGTGCCACTGCTCTCTGCAACCTGCAGGGTGCCCCTTCTTTCTTGGTCACCCCTACAGGGTGACTTTAGCCCCTTGGGGGCCCTCCAATGCAGATGATTCAGTGCGAGCCCTACTCCTCACATCTGATCTCGCCGCAATGTCAAACCAGAATTTCTAAGCTATCTGTTCTTGAAGCTTCCATGAAAGATGAAATGAGTTGAGACATCCATTAAAATTATCTGAATATTAATGTGATATTTCTTAAAGTTTTGAAAAAGGACTAGAGAAGTCCAAGTTCAGATCTGCTCTCAACCATAGAAATCTATGAATGACTTTGGGCCTCTCAGCCCAACATTTCCTAATGCGTTCTTGTTGAGGGAAAAATTGACATCTTAACTTCTCCTGAAGAGAGAAATATGGCAGACAGATATATTAATTGATAAA
>JANHGD010005144.1:74882-87119 GCA_027560375.1 Imantodes cenchoa | reverse complement strand
GCTTTCTTTAGATGTCTTCCATAATCTCACAGTTAAACCTCCAATAACCATAAAGTAGACAGAACAGTAGATAGCACAGCAGTCCTCCAGATGTTATTTATTTCCACTTTTTTTCTTTTGTCTTATCAGTACTTTCTAAGTTTGTAGGAGTTTAGTATATATTCCATTAAAAACCAGTAGATGGCATCTTCAAATTTCAATGTTGCACATACTCTAGCAAATATTTATTTCAGTTTTTGCAAATAGTCAATATTCAGACAAATAATTCCAGCATTTTAAAATGCCTAACCAAAATATTGTTGATAAAGTTTGAAACTCCCATCTTTCTATATTTTAAAGATTTTGCACTCTCCCTTTAATTCCTTTTCTTTCAGGTCTGTAATTTCTCTCTCTGTAATTATTCACCGCTTAAACAAGCATTTCAGAGAGTATCTTTTCCAGGGTTTATTTTCTTTGGGGTTAGGTTCTAGGTAAAAAGAGAATCACCTCACCCAGTTACAATCACTGTTCATCTACACCGCTCCAACACCTTTGTTTCTTCCGCTGCCCTAGCTTCCCAGCAGCCATAATGGCTGCCTCTCCTTTTTGTTGTTGGATGGGAGGGAACCCTGGGTCCAGCTGGAGAGCCGCTGCTCTCCACGACCTGCAGGGTGCCCCTCCTTTCTTCATCATCCCTACAGAGTGATTTTAGCCCCTTTGGGGGCCCTCCACCAAGGTGGATTCGGCGCGAGTTCATGGACCCCTGCTCATCACATCCGATCTCGCCGCAACATCAAACCAGAACTCTCATTCTGCGTCTTTAAAGGCAGATAACAACACTGAAACAGCATTAACTGTAAATTGAGGTCAATCAGAATAAAACAGAAAATAAAGGTTAAGCTACTGAAAGTCTGATCAAGTATTCAGAGCTTACTGATATACAGATATCTTCCCAGAGAAGCGAAAAGCAAAGTATCAATAAGAAAAATGGTGTTGGTGGACATTGTTGGTTTAAATTAAAGGTTCTTAAATTTCTACACTGAATTGAATAAGATCTTTTCTAAACTCAATATTTCAAATCCCTGTTTTGATACATTATTAAAAAATCTAGATGACCATACTGAATGTTTTAATCTACTTATTCTAACAATGGTTCTAGAGCAACAAAAATATGTATAGTTAACTATTATTTTTAAGATAATTATTTTAGAAGTCAGGTTTTCTATTGTGAGATGCAGGGGTTACCATCTCATCCCTCACTACCATGTTCATTTAATGCATTATGTGGATGATTGGTTCTCTCTTCCTGTTAGATTACTCCTTGTGAAAACATATCCTATATTTATTTACTGACTTGATTTATATTGATTATATTTCTACCCTATTGGCTACTAAATTAAAATTTTCATTTAAAAATGGAAGATAAGGAATTAAGCACAAAAAGTGCCAAAATCAACAATTAAAAGATTTGGGAAAAAGAGATGCATCTAAAGGGTCCAAATGCAGTTTCCAAGTGAAGTAGTGCAGGAGAAATTCCATAGTTGTGTTTTGCAGTAAAGCTGTAAGTCAGGTCTTTATTACAGTCAAATATCAGCATAAGGAAGGTGGGGTACAGTTAATTATAAACATAGAAACTACATCTAAAAATATTATAAAAAGCTAAAAGATATAAAACACTATAAATAAAAAAAATCAAAGTAATTAAAAATAGGAGTTAGTATGTGGCAGACTGTCATGGTACAAAGCGTAGTATGTCAAACTAGATGCTCATGAAGTATTTCTATGTATGTTTACAGCACAGGTCGTCATCTGCTGGACCTGGAAATGCATGTTTAGGATGGTTAGCATCTAAAAGCAGCAGGAACATGTAGAATCATCCAGTGCACGCTGGATATTTATGCAATAATGGGGAGATGAGGCTGGTACAAATGTCCAGAGTGATGGGCATTCTTTCGCCAGAAGGGAATCTTCCTATATCGGCCTTCAAGCATAGTAAGAGGACATGACAGACAGTCCTCAATTTATGACCAGTCATCTAGCGAACATTCAAAGTTACTGCAGAAAAGCTACTTATGATCTGGTTTTGAAGTTATGGCCACTGCAGCATCCCCATAGTCATTCACCCAACCCGGTCCCACACCCTCTTCTCCACCCCGCCCTCTCATTGTCCATCATGCACTTAACTTTTAAAGGTCTGCAGAGCATTTCAGAGATACTGTTAGTGAAGCAGAGCAGTCTGCTCCACTTTTCTGCATGTACCTGTGTTCGGGTAGGATACATTACTTATACTTTGCTAACCAAAAGCTACAGTCAGCCAAAAAACACATACAATAATCTAGAAAGGCGTGTGTCATTTTCAGTGTTCCAAAACTGTAAATCCCAGCTTTTCATGGAGAAGCACGCTCAAATGCCAAAGGATTCTGCTTTAAGAATGATAGGTTGCTCTTCATGCTATACGTAAATGTTGAACCTACTTTCCAAACATAAATCCTTATGTAGCCTAAATGCCAGGATCTATTTTCAAGTGAGAAATAGAACAACCAAAAATAGTCCCCAAATTGTGATGGGGAGACGAGAGGTAATGTGATGGACTACAGTAATGCAGGAGGTTCCCAGGAAGAAAAGACAAAAGGCAGCAGAGTCCAGAGCTGGAATCAGAGGAAGAGATTTTGCATGTCCACTCCTCTAGAATCTTCCAGGGAACATCCATCAGGGTAAGAGCTGTTATCAGTTTAATCTGGCAATGTTCTGTCTATATCAGCAGTATGATGGCAACGTGCCACTGCACGTTTGACACCTGTGGTCTATATGATTTAAGCAAATAAAGAACTGAACTTTGGCTAGATTGTGTTGTATCATTCTTGGGCTAGGCCTCACACAAAAATGTTAATAAAATTAGGAATATCTTTTAAAAAGGCCAATGAAAACTGTTTGCCTCTCAGTTTTTCTCACTTTGCCAGTACTAAAATATCATGGAAGATGGCATGGTTGACTGAACCACATAAGAACTGGAGAAGTCTGTTCTTTTAATGGCATTTTTTCACGGCTCCTAAAGCCAGTAGGTGAAAAAGTGTTGGATCCCCCCCCCCTTTTGATTTTAGTGAACATGTCCTAGGCACTTTCAGTAATTCAGAATAATTCAACACGTCATCAAAGTCCTTACCTTACTAAGAATAAAAAGAAAGTAAGCAAACTTGGGTACCAAATAAAAAATGTACAGATTTTATAATTCTATAATTCTACTGTAATGATGTCTTATGGACTTACATATTGTGACATTGGAGAATAAGAACCAAATATATTGTGACATCATTCCTGGATATACAGCTAGATAGAAAGCCATAAGCCAAGCCTGTTTATATAGTAGATAAACAGTAAGCAGGTTTAGTGAAGAATTTAAATTAGAAACTCTCTTTTTAGCTGTGCCTTATCTGGAAGAATGCAACAAATGTTCTGTATTTCTATATAATCTAGTTCTGAGAACTTTTATTTCATAATTCTATTTAAATGCAGGAATTCCTTTTTTACTTTAAATACCATTTTAAATAAAATAAATGCTATTTATTGTTAAATGTTTTTAAATGTTTTTAAAAACATATTTGACAATAAAGCTAATCCAAAAGTCGAATTCTTTCAATCAATAAGTGAAAGTTTATTGCCAGTCTAGGACTAAACACAATTATTTTTTCAATATTGGGATCATTTTAATGACTAATTTTGCTTTTTTAATTTAAACCTCTGAAGATGACAAAATTTTGTTTTAAAATGCAAACGTAACATTTTTAATAGGTTTTTTTATGGTAAATGTCTTCTATGCGTAGGCCAGAAGGTGGCACTCGTCTTCCACAGATGTTAACAATGGGATCTTAAGAGGTTGGCATGAATGGAATGTTGCTCAAAATATAAATATTTATTTATTTATTTTTAAAATTTATAGGCCACCCTATCCCGAATGACTTAATATTAAATATTTGCATGTATTTTCTCAGGTACACATCAGAGAGACGATTATTTTATTTCTTCAGTTTTATGTACCGGTATATGTACGTAAAGACAAGATGATTTTATATTATCCGCTCTGAAAGGCATTCACAAATACTTAATAACTAAAATTTTATGATTGGCCAGTTCCATCAAATTTTGTTGCAGTTTGTAATTTAGAACGCACACTCAAACATACAGGTAAAACTTATGAGACTGGAATTCCTTTCAGCTAACCTTAGCTAATACCCATCTCCCAATATTATCCAGATCTACTTTCTGTAAATTTCTGTAAAATTTAACTGGTACTAGTACTTGGCTACCTTAGGCTAGAATCCAGAAATTGGCATACTGTTCTTTCAAATGTGTTGGCTCTCACAATTGCTTAATAAACTTTTAAAGAATTCTTATCACACACTTTTATATTCAGAATAGGGATTACACGATAAATTATTAGGGTGTTTCTCACTTTTAATATTTTTAAGCTTAAAAAATTTGCTTCATTTAGTGTTTTAGATAATATTTTTGATATACAACGATTGATCAGAATATCCTGTTTTCCTCATGCTATTGTTCCCATACAACTGTAGAGATTATTAGAGGCCTAGCCTAATGTCTCCTTGAATTTAATTCCTTTTAAGTGCAAAAGTATACAGTACTTTTAAATTACTGCATACATTTATTAAGAGTTGTCTGCGTAAATTAAGAATGTACTCAGATCAGATATTCAATTAAAAAAAAAAAACTAAGTTACTATCATGTAAATTCTTAACTGAGGTAATCCTTATCCTCTCCTTCCCCATCCAGCTTCCTATAAGCCAATGCTTATAGATCATGTGCATTGTTTTATCACTTTATAAAATAAAATACATTGTATAACCAAATGGCTAAGTATGAAAATCTCGAATATTGCAAATACGCAATAAAACTAGAGATCCCTACGTGTTTAGATTGTAATATAATAAAATCTTCAAGTATGCAAAAATAAGTTATCAAGTTATTTTAGCCAGGCTGGGTATAAAATAATTTCCCATTCTTCTCCAACTACTAACAGTGCAACCATTAATAAGAGTCTGAAAAATCAACATAATTTATTACGTGAAATAATAATTATGTTTTAGACTGGCATGACTAATCCAAAATTAAGTAGTGAAAATCTGATCATCTAAAAGTTTGCTTTGCCTCTGTTAATGAGCATGCATTCAGAATGCAACATGAAATGCAACATCCTTTGGAAGAAACAGAAACAAGTGACTCATAAATTGTTGAGGCTGCTCTGGAGAAATTACAGTATACAGAATGGAGAAAAGATCACTAATCTCATTTGGTCTTGAAGATTTTGCTTTTGAAAGTATTATGCTGCATGACGGCCTCTTGAAAGAGCATTTACAGGTAGTCCTTGACTTACAACAGTTCATTTAGGTCATTTAGTGACCTTTCAAATTTACAACACTGAAAAATAACATGACCATTTCTCACACTTACGACCATTTCAGCATCCCCATGGTCACGTGATTTACATTCAGATGGTTGACAATTCACATAACGGCTGCAGCGTCCCAGTCGTATGTTCCCCTTTTGTGACCTTTTGACAAATAGTCAACCAGAGTCACTTAACCGGAGAAAAGTCATAAATTGAGGCAACTCACTTAATTTCTCACTTAGCAACATACATTTTGGGCTCAATTGTGATCATAAGCAGAGGACTACCTGTACTTATTGCACACTTTAAGGCTTTCAAATCCACCATTAAACAGAAATAATGAAGCATCTCAGTTGGCACCTTCCAAAAAAACTGCATAGCACATTGCCTGTAGCAGCTTTTCTGTTCGGAGCAGGGCCAGTGCGCCGTCTGTCTGTCCCCACCCCCCAGTAACTCTGCATAGATCTGATATGAAGGGCAAAAAGAAAAAAAAAAGACAGCTGCACCAAACTGCACAGCACCACCCACACACCTGTTCATTTTGGTGCAAATGTTATACAGGCCTCAGGTGGAGCTTCTGCCTTTTCCCATAAGTGTCTCCAGAGCACACCCAGGTGCCAAGTTTCACACTGCTTGGCAAACTCTTTTTTTTTTTTTTGCAATGGATTTTGCTAGCTTGCTTCAAACTGCTTTTGCTGAGTATGCCTGCAGGTTGGCTGAAGTGGGAAATTAAAACATCATTCCTAGCTGCAAAGGGACTGAGCACATCTCCATTATCTTACAGTAGGGGAAGTTTAGGATGACTGTTACAGAGTGTATAATTAAGGAAATTAGGGTTATAGTAGGACAATATTGAAAAAAAGGAGTTAGTTGTGTAGTGATGAGAACTGACAGAAGAGCAGCAATTCTGCATATGCTTACAATTTAAATCATGCTGAAGTCCATCTTACTCTTACAGTTGGCATTGCAGCCTTAAAACAATACTAGAAAATGACATTTAATTCTTTTTAGGAGAGGTTGATGCTTAGAGCAGCCAAAGTTTAATCAATAACATGAGAGTGACTTTCATTTCTCAGCAGCTTAGTCATATAGAGAAGCTACTGCAACTTATTAATACCCTTTCCATGAAATATTTCACAGATTCATATAAACTTTCCAGTATTCATACATCATTAACTCTTACATTACAGATTTTTTTTAACATGAAAGTTTTTTTTTTACAAGTTAACAGTTGGGGAAATTATTAGCCCCATTCTTAATGTCTGCATAATCAAAAGCAAGTTCATCAGAGGTGTAGTAGTTGCTTTTAGAAGTTCACATAGCCAATCAACAGGGTGAAGAGAAAACAGGCAAAGGAATTATTTGTGCACAATTGTTTTTGCTTCTAAAATTCAAACTTCTCAAAAAGTTTCTTTCACAGCTTTGGATTTTTTATAAACAAGCAACTTTCAAACACAATTTCTCAGAGAAAATAAAGAACTTCCAGGACAATCTACATAGAATGTAACTGGTATGTTGCCAGTTCAGCTGCTCTGCCACAAAACAGCTGGCACTTACAAAGAAGGCAAACAAGCTATTCAATGAACACACAATTTATTTTGATTCTGTATAAAAAGGTTAAGTTTACAACTAAACTTTTATAAAAAGTTCAGCATGATTAAGTACATAACTTTTTTTTTTTTGCAGAAATATACATTTCTGCTACTATACAAGAAAACTCTAATTAAAGAGTTCAAAGTTTCATTCCCATATTTATATATAAATATGTACACAGCATTCAGTCCTATACGCATGTCAAAAAAAGCTAATTTTTGACCAAGACTTCACAGAAAACTGAACACTCAATCTTCTAATACTCACGCTCCACCTTTTGGAGGAAAAAAAGGCAAAGTCTGCTTTAAAAGGGAAAATTCCTTAAAGAGGGCTTTTTTTAAAAAAAGTTTCATTTTGCTCCCTACTGTGGGAATAGCATATAAATGAAGCCTTTCCAGCTAGGGAAAGGGCATTTTAAAAGTCTCTTCATAAATAATTAAGTTTAGTCCAAGATGAAGAACAGTGGAAGATGATATCCATTAATTTTTCTTTAAAAGGTTCATTTATCTGAATATGGATTTCCCCCCCTCCAGATATAGCCGGGGAAAGAGAATTGCCGTAGGGGGGAATGTATCTTCTTGTGCAAAAATTCAGCAAACACCTGCAAAACATTGAAGAGAAGCATATTTAGAAGAATGCTAACAGGGCAGAGATCCGGACAGACTGGCGCCAGAGAGGAAACCACAGTTTGAGCATTTAGCCAAACACTCAAAGATTGGGCAAACCCTGGCGTCCAGATGCAGCATGTGCATGCAAATGCGTGCTCCCTTTCACACACACCCAACAAAATGAGCCTATTCAAGAGGAGACACGATCTGAAAGTGGCTCCTCTTGCTTACAAACTCTTAAGAGGGACAAGAGATGGGCAGCGTTAACAGTTAAAGCAACAATTTAATTAGACGCTGTCCAATTGATCCCATGAGTGATTCCGGGCCACACCGCAAGTTTCACATAGATTAAAATATTGAGAGAACTCGGCCTGGATTTATGTCGAGTCCTCAAAAGACAACAAAATGCCTCAGTTGCCACATAACAGCCCCTCTCCCTTTCATGTACAAAGTATTTAAAAAACAAAACAAAACAGGAATTGAGCACTTACCAAACACATTTAGCCACAAAGTGCTTTGCTCTCATTTGACATTAACTCTGAGGGAAATTCAGCTGCCTGCAAAGGGAGGGGAGGAAGAGAGCGAGAAAAAGAAGGGGTTAAAAACCCAAAGCATTTCAAGGAAGCTTGCAAACTACTCGGGGTTACTTCGAAGGCGACCAACAAATAGCGATTGTTGCTAATAAAGAAGCTGACACCGCCAAGGAGCCGCAGGTACCTTATAATTGATTTTTTTAAAGGCCAATCGCGACCCTGATCAAACAGATTTAGAGCAATGCCGTTAAACTAATCCCGTTTAAAGGAGCGACAAGGAAAGAGTGGAGGCATGGGCGGGGGAAGCAGCTCACCTGTAGTGACAAGATGCTGATGTCTGTGTTCAAGGTGGTGAGAGGAGTCCTGGAGGAAGGGTTCTGTCCGGGTCTCTGGTGATGGAGGGTGACGATGCTGGGGTGCGTGTCGAGAGCGATCTGCAGGTCCAGGATGTAGTCAATAACGTGTTGCAGGATTTCCATCTTGCTGACTTTCTTGTTCTGGGGAATGCTGGGCACCAGCTCTTTCAGCTTGGAGTAGCAGTCGTTCATGTTGTAGAGCAAACTCATCGGGTCGTCCACCGGGGTTTTACTTCGGGATATCCCCAGATTGTGTTCCGAAAGGCTGTTTTTCCGGACGGATCGAACCGGACTGAAGGCTTTCATGCTTGCAGAAGACGGAAGAGCCGGACGGCTTTGCCTGCTTTTAAAGCCCACCGCACACTCCGGAACCGAGAAGAACGTATATCGCCTTCAGCCCTGCCTGCCTGCCTCTCTCCTTCCTCCCTGAGGCTTCCCACTGTACAGTCAGAATGAAGTTAAGCCCCCCCCCTGCTCCTGCTTATATAGCCCTAGCCTCTCAGCTGACAAATCCGGGCTGCCTTCGTTGCTATTGGAGGAACGATGCCCGTCCATCAAGCGTCAAGGCGCTTCTCATTCGTACAAGGATCACCCAAGAGGCGGTCCGGACCTTCCGCGTTTGGAGCCAATCCTTGGCCGAGGAGGCGTGGCCAAAGCACAGCTGTGGCTAGTAAATATACAGTACGCTGGCGCCGGGAAAGGCGGCGGGGTGTGTGGGGAGAGAGATCTGCTGAGCCTCGGTTCAACCCGAGGCGATCTCGAAAGGACCGTAAGAACGAGAGGAGAGAGCGAAGCGGGTCATTTGTTTACACATTTATTTAATCAATTCCACGCGGGAAATCCAGGTCGGGGCATTCTGCACCACTAGCTGGCATTCTTCCCGGGTTAAAGAGTGGATTGAAATAATCTTGCTTTTAAGACTCGGTCTGCAGGCATGGCTTTCCCGATGCATTGTGTGCCAAAAGGGAAAGGAGACAACAGAGCAAGTATTGTCAAGACAGGAAAGAACAGTGGCTGCTTACAATACTGTCAATCTTGTTCACTGCCGTGTATGAAATGCAGCGCGCTCCGGATTCTGCAATGCCAGCTAGCACCTTCGGAGGCAGGCAGAGTGACAACTGTGGGAACTGCTCCAGAATAAAAGGCCCGTCCGTTCCCAGGACAAGGCAGTCATTGAATTTCACAAGTAGGCTAAAGTAGTCGTGCAGTTAATTGGGAGAGCGCGCATTGAATACCTATAGGTATATATATAATACGAGGGTGTATCAGCGCCGCCTTTCAGGCGTGTAGAGCAATTAAGTTAGGCATGGGGTGCATACATCCTTAGGATCACCATGGCCAGAAACATTTCAAACAAGAATGCAAGTTTTTCAAGGTATTCAATCCCCAAACAGATCACTAGAACATTACAATGTAATCATGACATTTAATTACAAGATGACATTTCATTAACAGTCCCCTACTAAATTCTAACATTAAGTTGCATGTTTGCAATACCTGCAAATCGCATTCCACCACATTGCTAGCTTTGAGAAAACTATAATGTGTATTTGGCAAGTTTATATGTTACTTCCTTGCCTTTTGCCTTGTCTGTTCTAACAAAAGAAAGATACACGATCACTTTGCCATCTCTGGAATCAAGATCTGGTCAGGCACAGTAATTGAGGCATTTTCTCCCAATTGATTGCAAAGTACATTAAATTATACTTTTTATTGTACAGTTTGACTTACATCCACCTTCCACAAATAAAATCTTGTTCTTCTTTAGTAGATGGGCATTAGTGCAGTGATATTCATCCAATGAAGCTTTGCTTGGCTGTTATTGTATGTTGTGTAAATCCAGATGTTATGGTTCCTACAATATTAAGTTGAATGTGTTGGCAAACTCAACCAATTTGAAATTTATTGAATAAACATACTTAAACAAATAGAAGCTATTCACTTTCTCTTCAACCTTGTAAATGAAAAAAAAATCATCCAGGTGGAGATTTAGTGATTGGGACTAGTTGGGGAGTGTTTTGGGTTCTGATTTTCTGGAACCTGAAAACTTTATTATACCCTCTTTCCCCCCACATCTTGGTTTTTTTCCCCATGCCATTGTTTCAGTGGATTGAATGTAGGCTTGAGAGCATACCCATTAGCACTGATTGGACAAGTTAAATCACAACTAAGGTCCTACTTAAATAAAGTCTGGAATATTGTGATATATTGGAGTATATGATATACGCCATGTGGCAATAAGACCCAGAGTTCCAGTATAGTAACTCTTAGTGGGTGCCACAAAACACTGTTCTTTTTAAAAGTTCTGGGAACTGGTAATTCAGATTACTTTCATTCTCACCCAGTAATACTAAAATGACTGTGATGAAAATTCTCTAGTTCATCTCATTGAGCTAAGAGAGCCAATATTTGAAAAGATACATGGAGTTCCTGTATTTACAATGTTTTATTCATCCATTTACTTGTATTTTATAAATTGACAATAGAATTGTCAATCTTACATATATTACAAGGAATATCCAAATAATAGAGCATGCAGCGTAAGAAAGTACAACATATGGCTAGGATCCAACTGAAGACTGACAGTGTGGTGCTAGGTAAATTTATTTAGAAGTTCAGTGATCTTCTCTGAGTAATATTTTTTGGGTGCTTGATCAGAACGGTAGCTGAGCATTTACTGCCAAAGAATGTTGACAATATTGCTTAAATACTTACAATAAGATTATAAACACCTAAGATCATTCCCATAGACTTGAACACGTCTACCTTAAGTAGTTACCTTATTTTTTCAATTACTTATACACGTATTTAAAAACTGCCCAACTGCCAGCAGATCTTTTAAGACTCTGAATTAGTAGCCTCTCCAATCAGACTTGTAATTTCATTGTTTTTAATTTGGCGTACCCTAATAGAATAACAAATTGCAGTGATAATTATGTCCAGAGGGTATGTGAATGAATTCTAAATCAGAATTGGACATATTCATACATACAATGCTATCTCCCAGACGACATAGTTATCATTTTGAAGTATAACAGTCATAATTAGACAGATAATTAAAGCAGTAGGAACGTTTTCAACTTTACATTTTTGATACACTTTTGTTACCATCTCTACTACTACTACTACTACTAGCAATGTTAGCTTTACAGTTATAATTATACTAACCCTAATAAGGTTGATAGAATTGCAATACAATTTGTTTGTATAGTACTGCAATATAGAGCGGGATAGTCTTTTTTTGTGGAGTCTTTCTCCAGTTTTCAAAGGCAAGTAGAAATCGTTATTTTAATGCCCCAAACCAAGTATTTAAGAGACGCAAAGGCGGGCATGGCATTCATTCTATCGCGTTGTGTGCAAAACTCAATCCATATGGTTAATGTAAGATCCAAGCAGATCGTATCAAGTCGGAAAACTGGGCCGAGTCAAACATGGTGAAAGCATGTTGCAAATGCAGGGAAAACGACCCTTGCTCAACGTTTCCCTCTCACACCCCTTGCCCAAAGCAATGCCATCTGCTTTTTCCTCTGTGTGTGTGTGTGCGCGCGCGCGCTCTCTGCTGAATTGGGAAACTTGTCGTGGGTTACAATTCTTTCCTTTCGGGTTGCAAGGAAGGAAGGCGGCTTTAAGGAACACAACAAACCAAACCAAATCCTGTATAAACTTTTCAAGAGGGGGGGGGATAAAGATTGCAGGCAGGGCATACCTGGGCTAACCCTTTTAAACAGGAACGCCTAGGCCAGCGTTTCTCAACCGTGGCCGTT
>JANHGD010005141.1:0-13337 GCA_027560375.1 Imantodes cenchoa | reverse complement strand
CCACCAAGCCATACCATGCCCACCAAGCCACGCCCACAGAACCGGTAGGGAAATTTTTTAGATTTCATCACTGCATTCTGATAAATAGGCACTGCAGCTAAGCAGGGAACTTTGTGCTTCCATGGCATGCAAATTGGCTCCCATTAGTGCTGCGACAAATAACAACAAATTCTTGACATTAATGAGGTGATTAAATCAGTATGAGGAATCCTGTTGGTTGAAGCCAGATGTAGATTGCATTTCAAACTATAGCACAGTTAAGGAAGTGACAGCAAGAACAGAAAAAAGAGGGGTAGAGTTAGGAGAAGGGAAGAAAGGGAAACAAGGAAAGTACTTTTCAAGGTAAGGTTTTCTGTTTAAGTGAGCAGTCTTGAGGGATGGGTGGGAGTCTGTTTGAGTATGATGGCAGGAGATCAGGAAGGAACAAACTAAGGATTTTAAATTTAGTGATAGGGAGAGTCAATTAGTAATTTTGTTTCTGTATATCTGAGTAGCTGCATGTTGCTCAAGAAAGGAGGAAAACATTGGTAGGAAATGGACGGCACTCCAAATGTTGCTCACGATTTCTAGTACCCTTCATAATTGGCAAGCTTCCTAGAGATGGTGCCAGGTGTGCTGCAAATAATCTAGTTCTAATTTGTTATAATCATGCTGGACTTTCAGAGGATTCTGCTTAAAGAGAACTACCAGATCTGACCTGCAAAAATGCAGATCACCAAAACACACAAGTCAGGAGTTTGTTTTGCTGCCACTGAGTGGTCACCCAGAAGTTTGAAGTGGAAATACGATATGCCTGTTTCCAAGTATAGCTTGCCTCTTTCTTAACTTGGCAAGCCTACTCATCTTACTCAGATACTTGACGAACAGAACCAACTACATCAGTCTATTTTCCTTCATTTATTCTTCTAGAACTCAAAACTAGAGAGTCAGTTTGGTGTAGTGGTTATGCATCAAACTAGCAACTAGGAGCAACAAGGAGACTTCAGGCCAGTAACCAGCTAGATGACCTTGGACCAGTCATATTCTCTAAAACCTTGGAAGCCATAGAGCAACCACTTTCAAGAAACCTTGCCAAGAAACTGCAGGGACTTCTCCAGGAGTCAACACTGACTCAAAGGTGGCTGTGCACATACGTGCACACACACAGACTTCCTTTTATTTAAGTTATACAGACTTACAATGATTTGCATGTTTTGTTGTTTGCAACAAATAGCTCTAAAAAGATAGAAGAATGTGAGTTAAAAGGGTTTAAAACAGGGGTGAAATTCAGTACGTTCTGACAGGTTCTGGAGAATCGGTAGTGGAAATTTTGAGTAGTAAATACCACCTCTGGCTGTCCCCGAGTGGGGTGGGAATATAGATTTTACAATATCCTTCTCCCAGGAGTGGGGATTTTGCAGTATCCTTCCCCTGGAGTGGGGTGGGAATGGAGATTTAGCAGTATCCTTCCCCTGCCACGGCAACAAAGCCAGACCCACAGAACCGGTAGGGAATGTTTTTGAATTTCACCCCTGGTTTAAAAGCTATACTAAGCAAATAGGTGTTAGCATGTAAAGTTTGAAATTGTGACGTCTCATTTCTGCTACAAGCAAGATGGTTCCTTCCTTCTTGTAGATTGTGCTGGTAGAAGTGATGTTATCAGTTTTGAAAGTTTCTTAGTATAGTTGATGTTGTATGTTACTCCTTTACTAAGACAGCATTTCATTTTGCATACATTCTGCTAAGGAATTTTCTGCATATATTCCTCTGTGTATGTGGTGTATATTCCACTGAAATAATATTTGAAATCCAGCAACCTAGAGAAATTGAGTTAGCAAGTTTCACATCTCCATCCTCATTCTTAAGGGATTAATCATGCTGTAGAATTTTTCTGCCTTACTTGAATCCTGCAGCAAGGAAGAAGAGTTTATGTACTTTTTCATGTACTACTATTTCCATTTTGCTTTCCCTTGATATTCTCTTATTACTTTTCCCTCCCTGACTTCCACGAAGTTCCTAATCCTCTTGGTTTATTATTGCTATAGAATCAGGGGCCACTTTATTGTATGACCAGCACAATGCTTTTGTGTGATGCTTTGCCTGTTTCTATAGCAACAGGGGAGAGAAGGTACCCTTTGGTGGGCTAGCATTAGGATCTCAAGTTTCAGTGACTTTCTTCTCTCTGGTGGAAGTTCTGACCATTATACTATTGAGAGAAATATTCGGACGTGGGTTTGTCTGGAAACATTGGGCCTTGATACAGATGCTTATGATCTGGGAAGAAAGATTAGTATTTCTGGGCCTGTTATAAGACTGTGCTTTGCCAGAAAGCAAACAATAAACAAACAGAAACCTTATAAGGCAGGAATAATTCACATCCAAGTTTATGAATCAGTTCAGTCAGCTTTGGACAGTTTCTATGGCTCACTGGAATTTAGAAATTTTCTTTTTAAAAAAACTGCTTGAAATTTAAAGAATTTCTCATTTTTACATTTCCAAAACAGTTTGCAATAACGTCAACATGAAGCTAAAGGGATGGTGACCATGCCAAAGACTCCCACTGAACTTCATGCACATTCAAATACACATTTATTTTTATTTTTATTAATTTATTGAATGTACATTGAATGTACACTTGCATGATGAGTGTGTATGTGGGGCCCACCTGGTTATTGTAAAATGTCACTCCCCACTTGCTGCTTACAGCTCCAGCTTCATTTTTCAAATTACGCTTTCCTTCAGTCTTCAAAGTAAGTTACTTTGGGTAAAGATAATTCTGTCCACTGTCATCTTCACTTATGATGTTAGTTATAACAGCTGCAAAAAATAGATCTTGACTCTTGGAAAGAAAAGGAAGGTGAATCAGAAGCTCCAGTTTTTCTGTCTCAGAGTCCTGGTGATGCCAACAAGAGCTGTGGCAAGCATCTTTAAGACTGAAACAATGAGATATAAGACATCTGCTTAGTGAGGCTGAGAAGATGGAAAAGCCAAGAGTTAGGATTTTTTTGACTTGATAGCATGCCAAAAGAAGGGAAGACCACTTGAGGTTTGTTTAACACATTCCAACATCCAAAGCAGAAAAGAATTTTCTATTGGCAAAGAATACTCTCTGATCATTTCAGCTAAGTTTTGCTAAAAGAAACAAGCTTTTATTTTTATTAGCCATTTATAGACAGATAAAATATGCCACAGTGATGCATCATAACATGTTTACAGCCAGACTGGGTTTAATTACAGCGTACCCATTATAAGTGGTGTGATAGTTAGATCTTAAGGGGGGGGGGGAAGCCTGAAGATTGGGTAGGACTGGGCCTTCAGTCCAATGCAGCCCATGGAAGCTTCTTTTTCACTGGCTGTGACTGCCAAAAGCAGGAACAGCTGCCTGTTTACGTCTGAATTATTTAAGATGTCGTTATATCACATTGGCAACTTGCTTGGAGAGGCATGCTTTGAACTCCCAGCTTTTTTGCTTTGTTCATTTAGATGGAAATGTGCCAAACTGAGAGCTCCAGTCCTGAGTAAACCATCTCAATTAATGTCCATCAACCAGAGTTTCCACATTATACCCCAAGGAAGGAGGGGGAAAAAAGATCTGAATTTGTAAAATATGTCATGCCACATGTCCAGGAAACCAGATGTGAATTCCTCAGGTTTTTCTTCATAAATTTGACTTCACAGTACTATTGTTCACCTGCCTCAGAGCTATTAACTCAATTACAGTTGCATAAAAATAATCACACAGTGAGTACCTTATTACAGCTGGTATGTACCCAGCAGGCTGTTCATTTCTTTACATGTTGGTTTTATCATATTAGTCTTAACTTTCTTGGTGCATCTGAACTTGGCAGCAGCCTTGTAAAGTGATGAGCAAGGCTGAGGATGTTTTGATACACATTTGGACCACTTGTATGTCCCTTTAATTATCACCATGGCTCCATGACAACATAGTTTCCCACCCCCACCCCCAAAACTCTAAGAAATGTCAATGTTCACTGTCTTGGAAGGGTGAAGTTCTATTTTATCCAGTGACTCCAAAGATTCCCCATAAAGGCTTCATGGCAGCATGCCTCCCTATAAAATAAAGCAATATTAAGGAGTTTTTGACCATAAAAAAAACACAAATATAGGTCCTGAGGATGTTGAAATTGAACAAGAGTGCAAATATTGTAGCCCAGGGCCTGCATGTAACACACCGGTATTCCTTTTATGACTACTGGAACTGTTACTGAGTGCACAAGGCCAAAAGTGTTGATTTTATCCTTATCCTCATAAGCACTATGATGCATTTTTTGAACTTTAGTATTTGTAAGGAATAGAATAGATTCCTTTGGCTTTGCAGATACATTCATCCTCCAAATTTCCCAAACCATTTAAACAATCATTCCTAGAACCACTCACTTTTGAAGTATGCTGCCAGTGTGCTATTGTGCATCCTTGCACTAAAAGCGCACACAATATTTTGGAGGCCCAGCTGAGTAGCTGCCATATGCCTTTGCTTATGTTGTCCTCGGGCAGCTGAGTCGGTTGCCTTCCAGCTGACCTACAGAACTCCCATTGGTACACCAGAGTTCTCTTCCTTCCTGAACAAGCAACAGTATGGAAAAGCAAAAAGGTAAGAAGGTGTTGGCTATGTTCGGTGCTGCTTAGTGAAAGGGAAAAAGCACTTCTGAATTCTGGTTATGTAGGAATTAATGTGCACCATTCCAAGATTGCTGCTGAGGACAAATGGAAGGTTTGGCTATCTGAAAACATTGATTATGGAAGTATCTCTGCTCTTTTCTTTGTCTTTCTGGGAGCACTTATGAATATTTAGTGGCAGGGTTGCTCTCCTTGGTCCTGAATGTTTTATAGATCTTTTCCCGTAGACCTGAACTTGTGCTTTCCATAGTTCTGGATCTTCAGTGTCTTCATTTGCTTTACATTGTCTTGATGTATTGGTAGGGGAAATGACCTTGGTGAGACAGGAGGAAGAGCTGCAGCCTAAACAATGGTCTGTTCAATAAAATGTGAGTATGAAGGAAGAAGGGTGGCTCAGAAGGGATCTTCCCTAGTTTTCAGGAAAGTAAAAGTGAGGGCTGAGAGGGTATCTTACAATAAAGATAGAGATAATATTCCTAAGCATGCCTCTCAAGGCTGACATCCCCCTTGAGTGGACGATCATTGACTTGAACGATAAAGAGCATAGAGATTGGATGTCATTAAATCAGTTTGTTTCTGGTAATAAGGGATGAGGATAGCTAAACCTCTATGCTGTGGAATGAATCCTATCCCTGCTGCTTTCATTTAATTCAATTCCAAAATGAAACAGCTGCAGGCATTTTGATGCTTTCCAACCAGGGATGAATCATGAACTTGAATTAAATCATGACCACTTTTAATTTCAGATCTTCAATCTGAACTCAATCAGAACTGATGTGCACAGGACCGATATTGACCGAGCGATACCTCCAAGGAAAATTTAAAGAAGACCTGCTGGTTTTTCTGCTGTTTTGGCAGCTGATGCCATCAATCTTTTGGGGAAAAATGTCCTCTATGTTTCTGTTTTATTATGGCTAGAGGCCTTTTCTTGTTCGTTGTTTTTTGAAACATTCTAAGATACCAGCAAGAAGGTTCTTCTATTCAGTTTCCAGTCTGTTCACATTTTGGCTGCTGATGGTTTGAATGTAATGCTGGGGAATATATAACAAATGCATTAGCAAAAGGTAGATGGCACAAGCAATTGGCTGAAGGTCACTCATACCCAGGGAATGCATGAGAGGAAGAGGATCACAACCTTCGTCCTGTATTCCTATCGCTGCACTGCCATATGTTCCGGCTTCATATCATGGGTGTGCACAAGAACTTTTTTAAAATTAGTTTTTATTAATAAATGTTTACAGAATAAAAAGCAATTCTGTTTTTAGAAAAAAAGAAAAGAAAAAAGGAAGAAAAGATGGTAGATAGAAAAAGAAAGGGAAGAGATAGAAAAGAAAAGTGTAAAGGAGCAGCTTCTGATCTTCTTTGTTGCAGTTATAAATGCATTTACACTTTAGCCTCTCTCTTTAAAATTGAAGCATAGCTCCCATATTTTTCCTGTTCCAATCTTCAAAACTATAAATCACATGTTCATTTTTTCCCCATTTCCATCGAAAAAGTCCACTCATTAATAAGTTATTTCCTTTTAATCAGACGTATCAGTTTTGTCATTGCTGCAAGTCCTGTCATCTTCACCAACTACTCTTTCATTGTATTTCAGGCTTTCTATCTTTGTACATATAATAATCTCACCGCAGTTACCACATATAAAAACAATATTCTAGAAGACTTTCCTAATTGACTGCCATGAATGCGGACAAGAACAAAGAAAATCAACAAGAGCTGCAGGAGCAGCAAAGTGAATTGTCCATTCTGATGCCAAGATCAATAACCTTGGTCAATATACTCTAAGGATCTGGAGATAAGCCAATGGCATGCTTGCTTGCTCTTGAATTCAGTGATTAAGTCTGTATTGTTTTCAGATATTTTTCACTTACCAATTGTTTGGCATGCAAATCGATGCTATGGATCAAAGGCACACAATGTGACCTGGATAATAATCATCAGGTAATTTCATGCACCCTACTATGGTTCCATGATGAAATAATAGTGGGATATAAGTTACCATGATTGGCATTGCAAGGCAAGATAGAAAGACGTGCATGTGGATTAGAGAACAAATGAAAGTATATGATATTGTCAAGAGAGTAAAAGAATTAAATGGAAATGGGCTGGTCTCATAGCAAGAAGAACTGATGGCAGGTGGACCATGGCTGTCATAGGATGAACCCACTTGATAAAAAGCATCCATGAAAGAGGCCTAAAACAAGATGGATCAACGACGTCAGCAAGTACTGTATTGCAAGCCCAGTTGGCAAAAGAAAGCTCAGAAAATATTGGCTGGAAATATGGAGAAGAGACCTTCATACTGCAGTGGATATACAATGGCTAAAATGATGATGATGATGATTTACCATAAATGCCATACGTTGGAAGTAGTAGATATAACACTATGTATTGTTTAAGAAAGTGACCAAACTTAAATAGCTGATCAGGTTGCATTAACATAGTTAAAATGGAAGACAGACACTATCTGGGATATGGGGAAAATAGATAAGATTTATCCTGGGAATGTCCACTTCACTAAATCAGGAAATCAATTCCATCAGAAAGCTAAAATTATTCTTTTAGAGACTGGATCTTCCTCTTCATATATTCCTCCCCTTACTATACTCCAGTGAATCAGGGAGGCATCTGCCTCTGAGCCACTTCTGAATTTTTTAAAAAAGACAACAACATTGCAACTCCTTTTGCCTAGTTAACAGTCTTGTATATTTCCATCGTAGTCATATTTCTTACTTTCTACACTGAGTTTTAAAATCCCGGAGCTGTGCTTTGCTCATAAATCATGGCCAATAAATAGTTGAACCATTCTAGGCTTGTATCAGGTGCTACCAGCTGAAAATGAACCACTGTAGTGTAGTGTGACCATGAATGCTAAAAGCAGAAAACTCAGCTGCAGTTATATCACAGGGTAGTACGATGCATATACTCACTGAAGTACAGTATGTTCTATTGAATTTCTTTCCATATAATCCCTTCCTCGTTTTGGACAACTCAATGCGGGCTGAGCAGTTGTAGAGTGACCCTGAACATTTTGCGGGTGGGGTGGGGGGCTGCATTTGGAGTCTCTTCCAATGACTGCATTTTATCTACCTGCCATTTTAGGAGAGGAACCCAATGCTGGAAGTCTAAATCGCTTAATAAATGCAATAACATAATCCAAAACTCTTCTTCTCGTATTTAACCCCACCTCTGAAAATGTATGGATATGTGAATGGTGAAACCACATCCCTCTTACAATATTATCCCATGATCCTTCCCCCTCCCCAAAAAAAGGTTGTGTAGCCCTCCCCTCCCATAATCATGTACATCTACACTGGATAATAATCTCACACATCTGGGGCTCCCTTTACCATACAGGCTTCAAGAAGGGTGCCTCTTTGTCTCCTCCACACCTTCTATTATTAGTGAATACAGGAATCTGGCCTAAAACAAGCCCAACATCAGGAACTCCTCCTCTGATACAGTTGAGAAACACCAGCCAGAATTAATGTACTGCATCACCATGGACTCTCAGAGTTCTCACGCTGGCCCCATGACAGCATGTCAGTGTGATTTGCAGAGAGGCACTGGTCTGTGGAAACCCATAGCAAAGAAACACACCAGTATTTCACAGCCAGGGCTTGACAAGAAATAATCACCTTATTTTTTCAAGTGCATCCAAGAGGCAGTGGCAGGCTGACAGGGCAGTCTGGCCTCCTTAGACTCTGGGGGATGCCATCTGGCATTGAGAGCTGGGCAACTGTAGTGAAGAATTATGCTCCTGCCCAGAAAAAGGGATGTGAGTGCACAGCTGGAAATCAGATCAGAGACTTCTCCCTTTAGAGCAGGGGTGTCAAAGTTGCAGCCCGCGGGCCGGATGCATCACACACTGGCTATGCCTACCTCCGGTTTAGTGAAGGGGGGAAAAAGTTGCAATATCTCACCTGATGTGATGCTGTGAGTTTTACACCTCTACTTTAGAGTTTCATGCACTTAGTCTATTTATTTCATTAGGGGCCCCCCAAATGAGATGGTTCTCATCCTGCAAACATCCTGCAGGAATTTAGATTGGATGCAAGCAATTAGCATAGTGTTCTTTCTGAATCAGGAACAATTGGGTTCAAATGTCTGCTGAGCCATGAAGCAATTCCTTAGCCTCATAATAGAGGTGACTGTAAATACATTTGGATTATCGAACATGCCCTTGTAATCTTTATAGAAGAGAATATATGTAGCTCAGGGTTAAACTGTGGGCTCTTGGTGATCTCTGAGCTGGGTTTTTTTCTTGCAGATATTTCATTACCCAACTAGCTAACATCATCAGTGCACTGAAATTGTAGGATATGAATGGTACCAATTCATGGTAGTGCCAGAAATCTGCTCATCAGTTGATCCTCTTCTGTATAATTGCATGTGAGAAATGAACATTATATTTATTTATATTTTAACTCTTGGAATTAACATGACAATAAGGAGAGGATTGAGCAGAGCTTATGATAAGTCACCATGTAAGATGCTGCAGCCAGTGTTGGTTGCCACAATATAAAAAAGATGTTGAGATGCTAGAAGCGAAGAGCAACGTCGATGATTAGGAGACTGGCAGCTTAAACATATAAAGAATAGTTGCTAGAATTGGATATGTCTAATTTAACGAAAAGAAGGGCTAGAGATGACACAATAGCAGTGTTCCAATATTCTCTACTGCTATTCTCCAAAGCACTTGAGGGCAGGACAAGAAGCAATGGATGGAAATTAATGAAGGAGAGAGACGCAACCTAGAACTAAGGAGAAATTTCCTGATAGTTAAGTCCCAACTCATTTGGTTGGGAAAAGCTGGAGTAAGTGCTAGTGGGAAAGATGGAGAGATTGGAGAGACCCCAAGTGATTATCTCTAGAGTTCTTGTGTTTGAAAGAAACAAAATAGAGTTGGAAAAGTGAAGGTATCCCATCACCTTGGATAAATATAATGAATACAGAATATGGCAAAACAGATCCAAGAATTGATTGTTCTTCTCTGCTGACCAGCTAAAGAAGAATTTGGGTAAAGCTTCAATCAACACTCAGATACGTTAACCAAAATTCAAGAATTTATGAAAATGCATGTATTTCTGATAGCTACTTCCAAACTGTTTTGATTCTATAGCCTGCTAAGTGCTGACAAATATTGTATTTAAATTCATAGCTGGGAAATGCTGATATAGTCAAAAAGGATGTGTTGCATTAAAATCATGCATTGAGGACATGTTGCAATACCTGGGCAAGCCAAACATTTGTATTTCCAGACATAATTCAGATGACCAAATAACTGCTTTAGACGTAATATCTCACTTTTTAGAAGAGTTCCTTTTGAATGTAATTTTCAACAAGTGTTGTTTTTAAGGGATGGAGGTAAAAGAAAGTAAATGTATACACTAGGAGTACACTGTTTCTAAAATGGTGCTCATTTCCAAGTATGCAGGGAAGTAATGGTAAAATTAAGATAAACTCTTGATAGCAGCTGCAACTTTTCTTGGGAGCACATGGCTGCTTTCTACAGCTGCTGCATAATCCTAACAAAAAGCAAAGTGGCTTTAATGGGTTGAGAAAAGTGTTACATTCCACATGCTTCAAAGCAGGATTTAAAACTGAAACTGAAGTGCTGTTATGACCTAATATGAATGTTTATATAGATCAGGGGTCTGCAACCTGCGGCTCTGAAGCCGCATGGGGCTCTTTCATCCCTCTCCTGTGGCTCCCTGTCACTCAAAATATGCATCTCAACCACTAATGTGCGACACCAGCCAACAGCGATTTATTGAGCTTTTCCACCCATTTTTTTTTCAGAGTTCAAAATGTTATTTGTTGCATGCAGAAATAAAAATTTGTTTTCTCTGTAGCAGTTCATTGATTTCACAAATGCAGCTCGCTATAGGTTTTTTATACATAGCATAAAGGTAAAAAAACGATATATGCAGTGTTATCTTTCTTTCAGATGTCAAAAGGGTTTTGTGGCTCCCGATGTTGTCTTTTCTGTGGGAAATTAGTCCAAATGGCTCTTTGAGTGTTTAAGGTTGCCGACCCCTGATATAGATGTAGAAAGAAAGAGAAAAAAGATGCTTATTGTCCCTTGTAGATTAAATCTCCTGCAAAGTGTAAAGTTGAATCATTCTTTGGAGTTGAAATCCATATTCAATATTTTCAAATGCAGTACTTGAATATCATCATTTGTTCTGAAGAAGCCTTTATTGGATACAGTATACATGAGTTGAATAACCTGTCAAATACCAATGATTCCCAAAATTGTTGCTTACAAGTTTCTAGGGAATTTCCCCCCCTCCATGAACAGCTGTTTTTGCACAATATCATGCAATTGAAATGGATATTTTGAACGATATCTCATAACTTCCAATGTGCAAAGAATTACATATATAATATGCCTAGAAGCAGCTTAGAGTTCATTGGCAACTATGAGTCATGTTGCAAGCATGAGTTGATGTTGCAAGCATGAGTTGATGTTGCAAGCATGAGTTAATGATTGATTGTTCTATATTCAAAAATCCATTTGTATATCTCTGCTTTAGTTAAGTGATTAGCTTAGCAACTTAGCAGATATTCTTAAAGTTTTTAAGAATATAAAACCTCCCTGGGGACATAGGTCTCTCTGGAGTCTTACATGAGCAATATTTATCTGTAAATCATTTTCTGAAGCAAAAAAACCCCTCTCTTTTTATTAAAACATAATTCTACTGCAGGTTAAAACAGGCAACCATCATATCAAAGATTAAAAACTGTTAGTTTAGCATGGCACTGCATTTATACAATCACATACTAGTACATTTCTATATCAAGACTTGCATACATAGCAGGACTAGTTGAACCACGTATAGTTAAGAAGGAACTGTTCAGTCTGGATGCTTAAGCAGTTTTAGGAAAGGTTTTAAATTCTTTTTGATCTAAGATTTATTAATTGTCCATATACCATGTTGAATGATCATTTATGACCAAATAATCTAACATTGTATTTTTTTCCAAATAGATCTAGAAAGGTTGATATCATATTCCAGCAATGCGACTGTGAACAAGCACACAACAAACTAAAGAACAAAAATGCAACAACAAAATGTATTCATTCATTTGTATCCTGCATCTATTGTTTTTACAATAACTCAAGGTGGCGAATATATCCAACATACCTTTCTCTTCCTAATTTCTCCACAACAGCAGCGTGAGGTAGAGTGGGCTGACAGAGAGTGACTAGCCCAAGGCCATCCAGCTGGCTTTCACAGCTAAGACTGGATTTGAATTCATTATTTCTTTCTTTCCAGCCAGGTGCCTTAACCATTAGACCATCTGAAAATTGAAGACCACACATAATCAAAAACCAGGCCTCAGATTCCTTACATCTGGGAGGGAGGTGGGAACTCCAATCATACTGGCCAAAGGCCTGAGGAAAGAGCCAATATTTTTACCGATTTTTCACTTCTGCTTCTAATGGCCTTCAGGATCAGGGACAACCACATAGTGGAACCCAAAGTATGCCTATCCTTTTAAACTATGTGCCAAACACCTTTAGCAATACATGTTTGCTTGACATAGATTTGCATGGGTAAAAATATATTCTCAGTGTCTGAAATATCTATGGAGCATCCTCTCTGCTTCAGCTCATCCAATTTATTAACCCCCAATCCTTTATTGGCTTATTGGTGGAAGTTTATTTGCACAGCAATGCAGATAATTCCTTCCCAGATCTTTAGTAATATACATAGAGGATGACACTTCCGTTCATTCCCCTGTCCTCTGTTGTAGCATGAATTGCATATATTTAAGTCCAGGGTTTTTTGTAAGTATGCCTGTGAATAATAATATTCATAAGTGGTAATATTAAGGAAGTTCTTAACTGATTCTACATTTTTAAATAGATGGATAAGTAGATAACCTTGAAGAAGGTATGCAGTAACCAGTAAGGCAAAATAAGAAACAGATAAATAAAAGTCTGAGAAAAAGGCTCATAATAACCCCATCTTCATTCTGTAAAAGGGACAGTGGGAAATTCTGACAAACATTTAAGATTCTGTTATTACGTTCTGCAATGATAAAGTAGCATTGGTCTAATCTTGTTTCCTAACCTGGCATACTTCGAAGGGCTGACATTTTCTATCAGCTGCCAGCAGTTCGATTCTCACTAGGCCAAGGTGGACTCAGTCTTCCATCCTTCTGAGGTTGATAAAATGAGAACCCAGATTGTTGGAGGCAATATGCTGACTCTCTAAGCTGCTCAGAGAGGGCTGTAAAGCGGTATATAAGTCTAAGTGCTATTGTTATTTTTGCTGCTTCTCTCTGTTTGACACACAGGCAGACAATATTATAAGGAATGTATAAAACATCCCATCCATAGGCCATACTGTGTATAGCGCAGCAGATACAGATGGGCCATAAATGGACTAAAATCAGTATGTTCCATTTGGATCTAAAAAATGAATCTGTGCTCCAGACATAGATCAGGAAAGATGTTCCAGGACAAGAGATAGCAGAGAAAAAGCTAACCAGCAGCAAAAGGTAGAAGAGGATGGAGGGCACAAAATTGATTGAGATTGATTGACATTGGCAAAAAAAATCAGAACACCAAATACAAACTGAATAGACATGACCTTGCAGACAATCCTCATTCTGTCAAAGATCTCAGAATACTCATATCAAATGACCTAAGTGCCAAAGCCCACTGCAGCAACATCGCCAAAAAGGCTTCAAGAATTGTTAAC
>JANHGD010005140.1:55790-70805 GCA_027560375.1 Imantodes cenchoa | reverse complement strand
CAGAGCATTAGTGCAGGAGTGGCGAGGAGTTCAGGGCAGGTGGTGGTTCATCTTTGTGAGCAGAGGGCAGGCAAGGGGAGGGCAGGGCATCCCCTGCCTCCCCTCCTCTGCACAACTTGCTGTTGCTGAGCAGTCTCCTTCATGCCACCCGCTTTGCTCGTGAGGTGGATGGGTTGGAATTTCCATGCTTCTTTGCTGGCACAGTGGAATGGGGCTGGAGCCATTCCCCCCTCCCTTCGCCCTGCTGAATATACAGCCACCGTGCCCGCTTCTCGCCTGTCATGGCTCCAATGCAGCAGCTTCAGGAGACACAGACTCATCTGGAGCTCCTCCCCTGCAGATTGTCCCTCCTGTCCCTAGGTGCGAGGGAGTGGGACGGATGAGAGGTGGTTGTATTTCAGGCATGGCAAGGGGGAGAATGGCTCATTTGGAGCAGCTAAACTATGTTTAAGCAAGATTGTGCTTGACTGTACCTGAATCCAACTATAAAGAACCTGGCCCAGCTTGCTCGATGCCGCAGCTCCCCCTCCCCTCTTTCCCACCAATCACAACAGCAGGACTCAGAAGAATGGCAGCAAACCACAAGGAAAAATTGACATTTTAAAAAACTCTTGACTAATAACCACACAGGTAGAGTTAGTATGTGGGCCAGCAAAAATGATCCCAGGGTTGGACTAAGTGGTGAGGAGAGGAGCGACCGCAGACAGCGGCCGCAGCAGTGCTTGTCCTTGCCTAAAGGCATTCACATTCTGAGTCCTTTTTGCCCTGCCGTGGCCTCGGTAACTGCTGGTTACCCTGGGACTTAGCCCATCGGCAAACAAATTGGCTCGCAAGTCCCTCCCGCCCATTGTCCCCTCGCCTTCACGGGGAGGACAGCGGGCCATCTTGGGAGTGAAGAAGAATACAACCTAGTACCCACACAGACACACACCCATATGTAGGGAGCTACTCTTAGCACAAACTACTACAGAGAAACCTCTAGAACAGGGGTCTCCAACCATGCAACTTTAAGACTTGTGGACTTCAACTCCCAGAATTCCATAGCCAGCATAGCTAAATAAATAAACTAACTTTGTGCCACTGCCTACCTGCCTGACCACCCTGGGTCTACTGAGAATAAATGTTGCCCCAAATAATTTTGGCTGGGGAAAAAAAAACCACCCACCCCATCCCTTTATCCACTGGAGTTGTCCTTCTGCTTTCCCCGGTTGCTTCCCTGATTCCTCCTGTTGCTTTTTTCCCCCTTAAGTAAAGTTTTGCTTTGCACAGGCACAAATAACTCACGTGGTTGGGTGCAGATTGTCTTGAGAAAAATCTAGCTACGTAGTTGCTAAGAATCAACACTGACAGGATAGCACACAATCCATAAATCAAGTGTTGTCAGATTTAGTTTAGAATGCAATACAGTGAATAAAAACTCATATCACTTACTAAATAGTAATGACAACAAAATGAACCCTGTATGCTTATTTTACAAATAATGAATTGTTGGAGGACAAACTATAGAGGAAGATTTCATTCATCACAGTTTTCAGGTAGGCCTTGCACTTGGTTAATGGCAAATGTAAGAAACACGGCCTTGCAATTAACTGATCATTCCTATGCTTTTATTATTTTAAAATATTGATGAAAGTCCTCTATCTAATTGATGCCCTAGATTTTAGTAAGAAAAAAATTAGCATACTGGCTGTTCTATGGATGGTGCCTTTTAGCTATGAGAAACGGGTTTCTCCAGTCATAAAAAGGTAGAATAATGAATCACAGACCAAAAAAGTTAGATTAGGCATGGATTCTAGAGAGTGCCAAAGGAGAAGATTGTTGTCACATTGGTGCCCATAGTTATCATACTGGGAATCTCAGGGTGTTGAAGCTGATGAGATCTATATCTCTCTTGTCTCATCATAATAATATCCTTCAGATATTGATGGTAATAAGGATACAGTGGAAAGTACAGTCAGGTTGACTATATTCCTTCTCATTAATTCTTTAATTTTGGAATATGGAGATACCCACACAGTGTTGATGGTGACAGTCAGAAAATTTATAACTACAAATGAAAATAGTGAAAATACACCCTTAACCAGGGGTGAAATTCAAAAATTTTCCCTACCAGTTCTGTGGCCATGGCTTAGTAGATGTGGCAGGGGAAGGATACTGCAAAATCTCCATTCCCACCCCACTCCGGGGGAAAGATATTGCAAAATCTTTATTCCCATTCTGCCAGATGTGCTATTTGCCAGTTCTCTGAACTACTCAAAATTTCCGCTATCGGTTCTCCAGAACCTGTCAGAACCTGCTGAATTTCACCCCTACCCTTAACACATCCTAAAGCACTAGCACTACATTAGGTAAAGGGGCTTAGACAGTAGTTCTTGTAAGTCAATAGCAGGAACCTCCTGCTTCAGTTTCCTGGATTATATGATATAAAGCAGGTCATTGCTCCTTGGCCATCTAAAGTACCCTGCCTCAGCAGTAGCACTGGTTATTACCAATAATACAGCAAGATTTTAGACCAAATATGGCCAATTTCTATCTTAAGTATTTTTTGTCCAACTGCAAAATATCAATATCAGTTTGTTATGTCTCAGGTTATTTTGCATTTAGACAACACTAAACCTAAATTGTTTTATTTCCCCCTTGACATTTCTGAATGTGGATTAACTTAATTCAACTTTATTTTTCTCTTGGATCTACACTGCTACTATTTTTTTTTTAAAATCAGATTCCTTTGTTGTAGAAATATGTTTTTGTCACAGTCTTCTGTACTCAGTTGCCAACAGACTTTTAAAAATGCCAAACTAGCAGGAATATCTGGACTGACTTATGTCGAAACATACATTACTTTTAAGTTAGGTATTTTCACTGCTCCTGTTATATACTGATTTTTTAAATGTAAACTTTTAAATTTCTTATTTGTAGCTTTTGGGGTTTTTTAAGTGAATTTAAATATTTCTTATTGATTTTTTTTAAATTTCTTAGCATTTCTTTCTCTGTAAACATTCCAATGAAACTAGTGTCATTAATATTAATAGCAGAGAAAATAAAGGTTCAACCTTTTCTGTTGAAAGTTATTAAGGCTGGATAACTGCAGATATATTCAATCAGAAATGCTGGTTGGAGATGAAAGGAGCAATAGACATTCCTGATGAATAAGATGCCCAAAATAAACTTGGAAAGAAAGAAAAAGGATCTATTTTCATTGTGTTTATTTTCAACGAAGCTTTTATTAAAGCATCAGGTTACTTGGGTGGCTGTATTTAGGACACTGCCATGCAATTATGCCAAAATAATTACTACACAACAGCGCACTTGTTGCAATGTCTCTTTTTTTATGGTATCATCCAGCTGGGATGTGTATGCATTGTTCTCTCAGGAAGAATCAAAGAAAATAGCTGAAAAGGCATTGGAAATAGGGTATCCCAAAATAGACCATCAATGTGAATTCTGTGTGATCGAACACACAATGGTTAAAAAGGTACCCAGGTAAAATAAAACATGCACAGAGAAAAGGGATAATAAAAGGCAGGAAAGGTGATAGGAGACAAAGAGAGACTCATCATGCCTAAATCAACTTAACTTGGAACCAACTTTCCCAAAGAAATTCTAACAAAGGAAGGACACAATTTGTCTGTATCAATAATATTTGAATCAAATGTCAAAAACCATTCCTCCATCTTGAGACCATCTTCCTTCATCTTCCTTCCTTCATCTTGTGACCATGACGTGCAGAGACTCAACCTAAACTAGATATCAAATTATGCTATGGGGCTGACTATGTACTAATTAATGTTTTAACATTAGAGGTATCTTTGGAATCACTCACAGAAAAGTTTGTAGAGATTCTCAGTCATCCAGAAGCTTCTTGGATGAGAAGCAAAACATCTTCAAAAGAAAAAACAAGTCCAATTGCCTCCTGAAAAAGCACCTCTGGGACAACCGTGACTTGGATGACTGAGAATCTCCAAAGGCTTTTAGCTATGCAATTTGGGATGAACACCCTTTGAATGGTATGGGAGTAGGAATGGATTTCCAGATGAAAAATTGCAGACTACAGGAACCAGAAGCACTACTCAGGTGACCCTGAGGACACAGATAAACTTCCAAGTGCTTCAATGGCTTTCTAAAAGGATGCAAAATACCAGCTGTGTCTGCAAGGAATATAAATCCTTCCATTCCCCACTATCCTGTCAGAGCTGAAGAAGTTTCTTGGATGAGAAGAGAAATGTCTTCAAAAGAAAAAACAAGTTCAGTTGCCTTCTGAAAAAGCACCTTTCGGATATCTCAGTTATGAGGCTTTGAGAGACTTATGGGAGAACTACTACAAACTTCCTTATGTTTAGGTTGCCAATTCACTTATGATGCCTTTTGTAGAAAAGGGCAAATATATAGCTCCATATTCACTTGACTATGGCAATTGATTGGATAGAGAGCTACTTTTAAGAAGTATCTCATTTAGCTAAAGCAAACAAGGATGCTTGCTGATCATGAACATAATTGGACATGAAAGTAATTTCCAAGTGTTTACTTCAAAGTAACTTTTTACTTAACAAATAATAGAAATAGATGAGTAACATATATGCATCTGTGACAAACTGTGAGGGCAGTACATTTTTGAAAGTGGGGGAGTTGAGATGTGCATTCCAGTATCAACTAAATCACCGATTCCAGCTATTAGCTAGTTTTTGTTTCTTGCTCTTCTTGTTTATACGTCATTTTTCTTCTTATATAAGCACTTGAAGCTGTTTACAACCATAAAAGAAAATATAAAACACATCTATGAAATCAATGCAATTAAAATCAGGACAATTCTTCTTTTCAAGCCTTGCCACTGTCCAAGCTAACTTAGCCATGCAAGAAAGGCACAGAGCTAGTATTTAGAAGTGAAAATTGGAATAACTATGTCTTATTTGTAAAGCTTCAATACTCATGAAAGCACTGAGAGTTTCCTGCTGATGAACTGGTGTGCATGGAGCAAGTAGCCATTTCCTATCTTTCTGAATCAATCCATTCAAGCAGGAGAAATGGCAAATCCATACAACTCAGCAGAGAAATCATATTTCTGGGAAAGCCAAAGTCCATTTATTGGACCCTTAAGTATGAAAGCTCCAATTATCTCCAGGCAACCCATCAGCTCCAGCTCTGATAGATGTCCCATTTCTTTTCAAAGATAGTACAAAAGTAAGGTACAGTACCAGGAATGAAGTACAAGAAACATTATTCTGCAATATCTTGTTTTTATAAAAAATATCAGAAAAACTAGCATCATCACCAAGTAAGCTCATAGTTAATTAAGGGCATTTTTAAAATATTAGTAGTAGCAATGGTACTTACACTTATATACTGCTTCACAGTGCTTTACAGCTCTCTCTAAGCAGTTTATAGCAGCATATTTCCCCCAACAATCTGGGTCCTCATTTTACCAACCTTAGAATGATGGAAGGCTGAGTCAACTTTGAGCTGGTGAGACTCAAACTGCCGAACTGCTGGCAGCCTGCAGTCAGCAGAAGTAGCCTGGAGTACTGCATTCTAACCACTGCGCCACCACGGCTCTATAAGTTAACAAACTTAGTTCCTGGTTTCTTTAACCAGGGATAGAAAATGTCATTACAGAGCAATTTATTTGTGCATGTTTCTTCTTTTTTTAAAAAATATATTTTTATTATTTACATATAAGTATATTGAACATAGCGTGACCATCCTGGCATTTCATCCACCATAGAAACCAAAGTGAAAAACAAATAACATATATACAACTTACACAGTGTTAGTCCTATACAATCATTTTTGACCAATGTATTCATTCTAATACATATATAATATCTAATTTCAGGTCTACTTAACCTATTTTTTGTGTGTTCTGACTCCCACCTCGTGTTTCCAGCCATTGAGAAATCTATTCCAAGTGTCATGATATTCTGTCTTCCCTTTGTTTTTTAATTCTAAAGTTAGTCTATCCATTTCTGTGCATGTTAATCTTCCTTATTATCTCCTTTTCCGAAGGAGTATTTTCACTTTTCCATTGCTGTGCATACACCATTCTTGCTGCTGTTAGGATGCTTGTGCATGTTTCTTCTGTTGTAATGTTATATTGTTTAGTCTGATGCTTTAGCAAGAAAAATGGTCTGGCAATCCAGGGAGGGTATTAGAAGTTCTGGCTTTTATCTATGTATCTATATATCCTAATCTGACATTTAAAGACGTGTCCCACATCATGCAATGTTTTAAAAGCAGGCATCAAAGTAATTAAAGATACAACATAATAGTTTGAACTGAGCTCCATAATAAATAGTTACTTTAACAAGTATATGTTCTCAGAATAAGTCAGAAGTTCTATTTTATTATTATTATTTATTTTCAATGCTGTAAGCCACCCAGAGTCTTATGGAATTGGACAACCTCTAAATCTCATACAACAATGAATGAAAAGCAAATTATTTCCTATCCATCATTGTACAGTTTCAGGGTACTGAGAGTTTCTAAAGCATTTGATGGTTCCAGATATAGCTACCATACAGATAACCACTTTACCATAAAGTTTATTGCACATTTAAAAAATAAATGCTAAGAGTTGTATATCAGAATTGGATGGCACATGAACAAAATCTGAAGAGGGTTGAACTAAAAAAGGGACTTCTCTGAAACTGAAACTTACTGAAGATTCATTGGAGATTCACACAGTTGACATAGACATAGGTAGTACTAGACATAGGTGGTACTAGACCCTTTGAATCATCTTTCTTTCATGTACAATATAGACTGATGCTGTTTCTCCTTCCATCATGACCCTGTATTTGCTATATTCATATAAATTGGTCCAACAAACAAAATGTGATTTTAGCTAGGATTGTATTATATGTTAATTATATACAAATTATTTAAAATTCTGCAAGATTATCTATCATCTATCATCTATCATCTATCATCTATCTATCTTTTATCAACTATCAGCTATCTATCTGCATATCCATATCCACTGACCCACATACACACATACTCATATCCACATATATTCACACAGAGAGAAAAGCTCACATGTGCTCATTTGAAAGATTACTTTCACCTAAATTCATCCAAATAAAACTTAGAGGCATGATCTTCTTGGTATCTATAATTTTATCCATAAATTTCATCTGCCAATGAATTAAAAATGCATACAAATGTCCATTTTTTGTGAGACATAAATAAGGTTTAAAAGGTATAGGTATTTTTCTTCTGATTATTTCATTCTGAGAGTTTTAATAAGAGAGTTATCTTTGTCTTTTGTTCTAAAATGTTCATAGTTTGGCCAAATCAGAGTCACCTATAGACAACATAATGTTGCATTTTTAATAAGCGGCTCCATCGTGACACATCCTCCAGGTAAGAGAAAAGAAAAAAATATTGAAAAGGAAATAAACTAATCCACAATTAACTTGAAACAAACTGATCAGATTTATACATATTTACAATTGCTCAGCAGCTACCAGATTTCAGATACATGAAGATCAGATGAGCCAATAAATTAAAACTGCCTGTTTTGTCTTTGCTCTCACTGCCTTAGCCAGAGGCTATCTGTTATGTGTTATTTTTTCTGATATGCAAGCTAAAGAAAGAGAACCCAGCACTTGAATAATTTAAAGTCAGGAAAATTACTGTAAGGTATTTCATAAACAGATTTGACCCATAGCTGCTGCTGCTGTTCGTAGCTAATGACTAATCCTCTTGCTGTTTAACTCTGTAGTTTACCTTATGTACACAGTGGCAGAATGATTATTAAGGAAATAATAATACATGTCAACAGAACTACGGATGAGAGCCTTTGTTTTTTCACATAGGATCACTTCAGGGGTTTTGTACCAGCTCCTGCATGGATAAATTTTCTCCTCTTAGGGAATGAGTCATCACATACTCCTTTGAAATATCTACTCCTTTCAAATTCTTCTTTATTTATCTATATCACATAATTTATTTGCCTGCAAATCCTCACTATATCAGTAGTCGTCCATTTACCACAATTGGGTCCAGAATCTCAATCATTGCGCAAAGTGTGCATTGAGCAAAACAACATATGACTGCTTTACTGAATGACTGCAACTTCAGTTCTCCCAGCTGCAGTTGTTAAATGGCCATACAGGCCATTAAACAGAACACCAGGCAGAGAGACTGGACCTCACGGGTGTAGTGGAGCAGGGAGAGGGACAAGGCCTCCCACCATACCCAGGAGGCCTAAGCCGTCTCCACCCCACCAGAGAGAGCAATCACAAGAACAATGGTGTTCATTAGCATTTTTGTCAGATTTGAGATCATTTCTCCAGTCCACTGAGGGATTTCCTCTCTGAAAATGTCCCTACAAAGGGCCAGAAACAAAGGCATTCATTAAAATTCTTGCAATTGCCATCATTCTGAAAGGCTCAGAATTATAATATTTGTTAGCACTTTTGCCAAATTTTGGTCTACTCCTTTAACACATGAGAGGATTTTCCTTGGGGTGCTAGAGGAATGAATCTCAACTCTGGTGAAAATGCTTGTGAACACCATCTTCTGTCTTTTGCTAGTGTTTTCCCCTCCAGAGGGAAAGACACAAGGTCATTTGCTAAAATGCTAATGAATGCCAGCATTGTAAAAAGCTCAGAATAATGGTATTTGCTATGGTAGTGTTTTCATTATATTTGAGATTCATTACTGGGACGAATTCCCTTGCTTGGATGGGGGAGAAATTTCTTGGTGGCCTGGGGGAATGGACCTCAAATCCAATGTTCCCTCCCTTTGCAATTTTTTGCAACTTTCCCTGCCAACTACTTTTTGGACATTTTTGGAAAGCCAGCAGGGAAAATTGCAAATGGCGATCATATGTTTATAGGGCAGGGGTCCCCAAACTTTTGGACCTCAAGGACCACTAAATTCATAATTTTAAATCCCGCAGACCACTAATATAATCTGCCTCATGACTGACTGGGTGGGTGTGGCTAGGTGGTCATGTGACTGGATGGTCATGGCCAACTTGATTTCACTCACGTCAAGTGGCACCTTCACCAGCCTCTACTCACCCCTCCCCTCCCAGCCACTTCTCGCCTGCCCGCCTGGGTTCCTTAGGGCCCCAGTAGGAAGCAGTTGTTGGAGCTAAGCAGCTACCGTGAGAAAGAGTTGGTAAAATAGCTGGATCAGTTCAAATTGGGTCTGACTGAGAAGGAGGCTCAACAGAACCACCTCACTGAGGACTAAGAGCACAGGCTTTCCAAGCAATGGGTACCTTTCGAGGTGCTGGTACTTGCAGGCGCTGGTGCCTGGAGTCTCAGTGGGCTGAGATGGTCAGCCAGTTCCAGGCCATGATGCAGTCCCACTGGAACAAGGCTCTCCAGCTCTTTGCCACCAGCGGCGCTTCCCTCCAGCCTTTGCGCAAAGCCCCGCACCAGGAGGCTGAAGCAGACCCCAAGTCAGAATTTCTGCCCCCTCCAACCCCCACAAAAAGACCCCAAAGGAGGAGACTCTCTGCAGCAACACAAGTGTTCATTGCACGTATCCGGCCCAGAGGCCATAGTTTGAGGACTGCCAATTTAGTGCAATATAAAAAATGCAAATAATTTTTCTGTGGACCGCCAAAATTTTCTCATGGTCCACCATGGACATTGTTATAGAGCACTTAGCAACTGGTCATCAATATGAACAGGTTACTGAAGTACATGAAATGCAGTCATGTAGTGGGGGAGAACACAACCTTTCATGGTGACTGGAAAAGCTTTATGGGCTGTAAAGCACCTTTACTGAGATTGTCATGACTGCAGCCATTAAATGTGTTCAGCATGTTTCCTCACATCATTGTTACCTAAAAGTACAATTTAGCTCTTCTTCAGTTCCTTCAAATTGATTACTCATTGTTCACTCATTTTTTTACCTAATCAAAAGAGTAGGCTACTTCAAAATATAATGATTGTATAATTTACTCTGCTGCAGCCATAACAATGGAGAAGGACAGAAAGGTAGATTTATGCGTATCTTGGAGTTGAAACTATTGCAATCAATTTCAAGCTTTGTCCCTCTTAACAAGTAATACCCTTCAAAAGTGAGGAAAGATTTGAAGGGAAAAAATCTAAACACTTCAAGAAATGCACCCCTCAAGCAAGTAGCAAGTAGCATCCTATAGTATTGTTCCACTCCCAGATAATAACCTACTATAAAACTATTTTATTTTAAATATAAGCTTCCTACCTGCCAGTAAAAACCAAATAGTTTCCTCTACACATACTCAATTGCTTCTGTAAATGTATTAACTATTCAATCTTCTTGATCTTATACATAGCAAATAACATTTATTTAAAAATAAATCAAGCAATGGTTCAAATGGAATCTAGAGTGCCAACAACACCTGAACTTTATTCTGCATACATTTATATTTGGCATATAAATGTACACAGGCACTGTGTGCATATAAATGCACACAGTGCCTAAGTCTCAACAAGACTTGGAAATAGTAGCATTACCATTTTTCCTTTAGCAAGATGCTGTTGCTATATTTAAGGTCTATTATGGTCTACTCACACATTACTGACATTAGTAGTAAAAATAAGAGGTACCAGTATATAGAGAGGAGAGGAGACCCCCAGAGTAGCAATTACAGGAACTAAATTTTTGTAATGCTTGTGGCAGTATTACTCTGGTGTAATTTGATCATAAAATAAATTGCATTGCCCATAAACCTATTAGATGCCAGGGTTTTCCTGCTGATGGCTTCCATGTGTTCAAACCCAAAAAGACCACAGGGAAATAACTCAGTTCCAGACTGCTGCAGCTACAGTTGTTACAGAAATGTGAACAGCTGAATATTCAAAACAAGAATCAACTCACCTAATGACAAAATGCCCACCTTTCAGCCAGGACTGTGTCAAAGCACTGGAATGAGGAGAAAAAAGGCTTTGTCACTTTGATTTCAAAGTCAGTTTGAATATAATACAGTCAAGATTTTGATTTTTCCAAACTGAATTGTGTTCTTTATCACTTCATATTTCCAATCTCACATGCCTGTCCCTCAGTTTGCAGAATGTCCAGTTCTGAATTGTGAAAGTTTTTCAAAATACTGATTTGAACTAACCAACTCAAGATTCAAAACAAAGGGGATTCTTATCAAACTAAAGCATCTTGCTTTCTTTTTCATCCCATGGAGTTGTGTTTTCATATCTTGAAAATCAAAACACTGGATTCCCTGGAAAAAAAAATGGCATTGGAGTTTTAAGCAGTTTTAAAAATCTGCTCAGTGTTTGCTTCATCTTTGTGATTTATGGCATTATTTCATGTTCTTCAGGCCATGGAACTGAGAAACTGCCAAGGGATTTGGATGATGGAGGAGAGCTCAATAAAAAATCCTGGCTAGATATGTCCCTGCTATGGAAAAGACAAGGAAAGTGGCAAACTTTAAGTTCTGAGAAGTGTAACCTAATAAAAATATTGTAGAACCAAGAGGAATATGGAGGGAGAGTCAATAAAGATGGTGGCTACAGGCACCCAGTGAAAGGTATTGGACTTACAGTGAAAAAATACCAAAGTTTTCAGTCTACCCCTCCACTTAGAATTTACCTCATAGAATTTATGTTGCAAAGAAAAATGATCAGAGGAACCAGAGATATTTATCTGAGTTTGTCCATATTCTTGCATTTCCAATTTTTGAACTGCAAAATTAGTGTTGCCATTAATGAATTTTATCTATGATTAGTATGCCTATATTTGCACCATATATATAGAAAGCTGATTAGAATACAGACAATCCTCACTCAGATGAAGAATAGGACTTCCCAAAGGGAAGCTAGCTATGGAAGTGTCCAGTTAGCACCAGGACTTGTAACTTGGACCAATTCATGGAAGTCTAGGTAGAGCTCTTGCCTTGCAATCAGGAGGTTGTGAGTTCGATCCTAGGTAGAGGCAGATATAAGGGTCTTCCTGCTTGAACTAGATGACCTGCAAGGTTCCTTCCAACTCTGTTAATCTGTTAAAAATCATGGTGATCAATGGCTGTTGTGTAACTGCCTCTGAAGGACATCGGTTGACAGATTAGTGGTTTTCCTTGTGCAGTAAGTTGGTGGCTGTAAGAATAGAATGATGAATGATGAACTTAAATAGGCCAGGAGTCCAGTCCAGAAGGGCATTGCTTATATTTTTAACATGTACCGAGAATAATCTAAAAATTAGTTTTAAGCAAACAAAATAGATATAGTTTAGTTTTAAGCAAACAAAATCAATATGCAGGCAACAGTATTTTGCACAAATGGCTGTTTCTGATTAATTTTATGATAAAGAAAAAATCCAAACCATATGAAAATTTCATTGCCTTTTGATAGACAAACAGGGACTGCCAAATCTCAGTGTGCCCACTTGTGAATATTTTCTACTCATTTCTATTGCTCATAATGGAAGACAAATTTTTTGTGTATATGAACGATCTGTTCAAATGGATATATTTCTGTTAGAACATATATAACATGTTTAAGTACTAAATAAATATTTCAGCTAGACATCTCAATCCATTAATTTCTCATAATTTACCTTTACCCAGTGTGCTGGTAACTTTATGGTTTGGAAATAAAACTATGTAGTATGTAAATAGAATGTAATGCTCAAATTTACAAACTAAAGTGCAGCTTAAAAAAAATTAAAAACTGGTTGAATTTGACAGTTTCTTCCTTTAAGTAAATTGATAGCACTACCTCTATAATTATTCTACAACTAATACAAAAATCGCATAAAAACCCAGCAGGACAGAGAAAGCCACAATCCAGTAAAAGAAATATATTTGACAGATGTTTTCCTACTTAAGCATGAGATTTTTAATTAAAAGCCATTGTTTTAATTTTTCACTACTTCTCTAGGAGTGAACCATTGATAAGAAAATGAAAAAAAAACTTTGAAGAAAATGAAAAAAAAGACATTGAAACTCTAGAGAAGTGCAGAAGAGCACAACCAGGATGATAAGGGGACTGGAAACTAAAACATATGAAAAACAGCTGCAGGAACTGAGCATGGCCAGTCTGGCGAAGAGAAGGATCAGGGGTGACATGATAACAGTGTTCCAATACTTGAGGGGCTACCACAGAGAGGAGGGGGTCAGGCTGTTTTCCAAGGCACTAGAAGGCCAGACAAGGATGGAAGCTGACCAAGGAGAGATTCAACCTGGAAATAAGGAGGAACTTTCTGACAATGAGAACAATCAACCAGTGGAATAGCTTGCCTGCGGAGGTTGTGAGAGCCCCAACACTTGAGACTTTCAAGGGGAGATTGGACTGCCATTTGTCCAAAATGGTGTAGGGACTCCTGCTTGAGTGGCGGGTTGGACTAGATGACCTACAAGGTCCCTTCGAACTCTAATAATAATCTAAGTAAGTTGATCTCAGATAAGGAGAGTAAGACATCAGAAAAATGGACTCATCTGCATCCACAGGATGGCTATAGGTTCACAAACCTTATTCCAGAATAACAAACCAGATAAGATTCAGGAGACTAATGTGGTCTTTACAAGCATTAATGGCAAGAAAAGAACACCCTCCTTTTAATATTTTGCTTTCTATCTGACATTTTTCCCCTCCCGCAAAGGCCCCACAATCTGGGCGAAAATAGTTCAACAGGGTGGAGCTGACTTTGTACTTAACGGTTTAATTTCTGGAGATTTAACCAGCAAACGTAAATAAATAGTGATTTTTCTCTTACTGCGATACGTTTGCTGATTTAAAGCAGCACGCTTTCTTCCTCCTATAATTTCCGGGTCTGTTTCTGGCACTGGGGGGGCCGGTGGGAACGTCTCGTGCACCGCGTAAGAGTACATTGCAAGAAATATTGGGCAGAAAAGCGAAAGGACGGGAAGAAATCGAGAACCAGGAAAAAAAATGCTTTTCGGATCCTAAAAAAATTCGGGTCGGCGGAACCTCTTACTTACCACTGCTCTGACTCCAACTTTTCTGGCTCCTTCCGCCATTCACGATTTAAACTTCCCACTTTGATCAACTATTGGCCCATTTCGAACTTAACGTCCGCCTGATGACTTACGGCTTGCCCGCCTTCCTTTACTTTCATTGGCTGTTGAATGTAAGTGGGCGTGGCTTTGCTACTCAAAGTTTCCCTGGATGGTTAGTTGTCTTGGAAGGTTCCTTTATGATTTACATTGTCGTAACGAGGGAAGTGACGTGAAGAAGGTCTCTGCCGACGTTCGGCACGGGACGGGGTGGGGAGGGGGAGCGTTTCCATGGCGCTTGACGCCATAATCAAAATATTTAACGTTCTAAATCTAAAGCAAACGGCTTTGGCTCGATTCTTTTTAGGGAGAGGGGTGTCAAGCGGAAGCCGCAAGAAATTACGTTGGAATAGCTTTTTATTTGATTGCTAAGCTTAAATTGGTGTAGCTACACCTTTCTGCTAAGCATTCTAGTGGTGAGATCGGAGAAAAGGTTATATGATCAGAAAAGAGTGTTCTTAAAGATAATTGCAAGATTTATGGAAACAGACTCGTTTTCATGAGACGTTATATCAGATAATATTGCATATCCTCTCATAGATGAGCCACATTATGGTTAGTGGAGCTCTTCTGCACTCAAGTTGCCTGTCTCCAGCCTTAATCTGGTTGTAATCTACATTTTTTCAGTTTTCTAAGGAATGAAATAATGTCCTAAAATAGAGACGTATAATAGATTTTTAATTCAGAAAGTCGGTTTGCTCAACTGTTTATTGGTGACCAATAGCATCAGCATAAGGGGCATGCATAAGCGCACCGTCGTGCGTACCATCCCTATCTTACTGTCCTATTGTCCAAATTTACCTGAACCTTCTTCGCTTTTGTTTATGTTTATACCTGTTATCTTGTACACGTTTTGACAAATAAATAAATAAAAATAAATAAATCTGCACCTTCTACTTGCAGAAAAGACCTAAGTAGGTAGTGGTATGGCTTGGTGGGTGTGGCAGGAGAAGGATACTGCAAAATCTACATTCCCTCCCCACTCTGGGGCCAGCCAGAGGTGGTATTTGCCAGTTCTCCGAACTACTCAAAATTTCCGCTACCGG
>JANHGD010005137.1:211483-223967 GCA_027560375.1 Imantodes cenchoa | reverse complement strand
GTGAAAAAACAGGCAAACCAGAAGTTTGGAAAAACGCATTTCCGGTTTGCCGTTGGGCTGCTTTTTTGCACTCCGGAGGGTTCAGAGAAACTTCCTGAAGCCCCGGAGTGCGAAAAACAGCACAACGAGCAAACCAGAAGTGCATTTTCCAAACTTTCGGTTTGTCCATTGGGCTGTTTTTTGCACTCCGGGGCTTCAGGAATCTTCCTTGAAGCGTCCGGAAGGTGAAATGGCCTTCCTCAAGGCCGAAAATCAGCTGGCCAGCACGCGCATGCGCGTTGGACCTGACATAGGGCAACATCTTGCGTGCCCTCCGATATGGCTTCACATGCCACCTGTGGCACGCGTGCCATAGGTTCGTGATCACGGCCCTAGACAGTAAATAGCAAATGATAAAGTTAGAACCAAAAACTTCATTATTTTGTAATGAACTTTTTCTGCTGAACTTACCACACATTTTTCCCAAATTACTGACATTCGTTCTTCAATGCCATTTGTTCCTTCTGGAATCAGAGTGAAGTTATCCTTCCCAACTGCCTTCTGTGCTGTGGTGAAGGCACAGTGAGCACTGCCCACCACTTGAAGATCCCCACTAATTAAAAGAAATGTCAAATCGGTAAACAAAAACAAGAGGCTCCATGACACCCAACATCTATGGCACTTCTGAAATTTGATTTGATGTCTCATTGGTAGAAAGCAAAGAATGACAAGTTCTCTTGTTTAATTCTTAAAGAGTACAATATAATTTATTCTGGTAGTACATTGGAACTTTATAGCTGAAAGGAGGTAAAATCCACATCTTTTCACTGCTCTATAGCTTTCTTAGCTCTCTGCAATTCCTGGTCTGAATAAATAGAATAGAAAACCTCCCTTCTGTTATCTTCTCTTAGATCTAACTACAGGAAAGAAGCCAGGTAGGTTACAGAGGACTGTACAAAACAGATTTTGATGATGTTATAATTTAATAATTGCCCTCCTTTGCAAAAATGCAATATACTAGATTTCAAAGCTATGCACACACCAAACAATATGTCTTCTTGATGACTATGGTAAAGGCCTGCCAATTGGTTGTAATAACTGGATCCCAAGAAGGATTCTTGAGATCCTATTATGCTATTTTCCTGCTCTCCACTGTGCCCATTGAGATATCTCTTGGGCTCCAGACAGGCTTCCTGATCCATCTGATATTTTTCAAAATAATTTATCTTAGTTTTAAAAAAGTGGGACGTTGATATTCTGCCAATAAGCACCAGCTTTGAACATCATTTATTTAATTGTTTCCAAGAACGTTTGAGGCCTTCAAATGAACTCCTCCCAAATATTTCAGTAAAATGAAAAGTCGATGAAGTCCAGTACTTTGGAAGTATTCACAACTATCCAGAAAAAAAATTCAAGCTGAGGTAGAAGAATCTAGGCAAGTGGTACAGAACAACCTCACTAGATCACAATTAGTAAATGTTATGGTACTGGCTGGATTTCTAATATTTCCTCCATCTTAGATTTGGTTTGAAACCCCTGCATTGGCTCTTCCCATTAAAATTTTGTTTGGCAGATTGAGAAAATCACTCACCAGGCTAAGAGTGAAGAGAGATAATCAGGGGTTGTGGGGTCTGGACTGACAGGTGGAGATGTGACAAAGGCTGCTGCTTTTGCCCAATTCTTACTCCAGTAATGTGAGCCATCGGTACCCAGGCTTGCTGTAATGGGCTCTCCATATACAATGGTGCCTAAAAACATAATTGTGTGTTGGTCATTCCTGGGGACAAATGGGACGAAGTCTCTCCCAACTAGATGTTCTTCAACTAGTGCTGGACATTTGATGGGAAGAGACTGCTCCTGTTCTTTTTGATTTACACAACTCTTATCCTCTTTGAATACCTCATGGAGAAAAGAAGCATATTTACAAGAGAAACCCGCTGAGCTTCTCTCTCTCTCTCATACTGTATAATAATATATATTTCAGTCTAAAGCCTTGAAAATATGTGCCGAGGAAAAAGAACGCACGCCAACAAAAATCCTGTGATAGTCAAGTCCAATTCTAAGTGAATGACAACTTCTCGAATGAACAATAACCAAATTAGCAAATCACTAGGGGCAAATCTATTGAGAAAAAAACTAGAGCTTTTCAGGTAGAGAATGTATCCCTGTGTGTTATTTTTTTTTTAAGCTGGCATGTCTGAACCTTAGGGCTTCTGGAACAGGAATGAGACTAAAGACAATGTGACAATTTGACAGTATCTTGCCTACAACCTCCAAGCATGTAAAAGGCCTGCCACTGCTAAAGACGCATGCATGAAAGAATTTCAACTTCCCTTTTAAAAGGAAATCAAAATGCACTGCTAGCAATTTTGCTTAACTTCCTGAAAAATTGTTATAAATGTGGCAGTCTGGATCCTCTTTTTCCATTCAAAAACTCTTAATATAATAGAGAATTGCCCATGGTTTTCAAACATCTGGAAAGTAATTAGTTCTAATTAAGATAGACGGGGGAAGGAGGCAACTCCTTCTGAAAAAACCCTGCCAAAAGGACTGTAGGGACTTGCCTAGAGTGTTTTCAAGAATCAGGCATGATGGAACCGAAGAGAAAAAAAAGCTAGGCTCAAGATAACAGCCGTTAAATACAGACAGTCCTCGACTTATGAGCACAATTAAACCCAACATTTCTGTTGCTAAGTGAGATGTTAGTTAAGTGAGTTTTGCCTCATTTTACGATCTTTCTCACCGCCGTTGTTAAGTGAATCACTGCAGTTGTAAAGTTAGTAACATGGTTGTTAAGTTAACTTGGCTTCCTCATTGACTTTGCTTCTCAGGGAGGTTACAAAAGCTGATCACATGATCCCGGGACACTGCAACCGTCATAAATATGTTTAAATTTTGCTCAAGTGACCATACGGTTTTAAGTGTGAAAAAGGGTCATAAGTCGCTTTTTTTCAGTGCCATTCTAAATTCGAACGTTACTAAACGAATTGTTGTAAGTTGGGGACTACCTGTATGTTCAAAATTGATTTATTATGACCAGACCTATGGCATTCTCTGGAACTGAACTATAAATCAATAGATGGGGAAAGAGAGGAGCAGTGATTTATATTGTATAACGAAATAGATATTCAATATATTATTCAATACAGAGAATGATGTAATTGGAAGGGCTGTTCTGGTCATTCAGTCCAGCTCTCTGCTCAAAACAAGAATTTAATTTAAAGCATCCAGACTCTGTTCAAACACATCCAGTGAAAGGGAGTATAGTATTTTCATAAGACTCTTCCTATTCAGCTGTTTCAACAAGCTTCCTCTTTTTCTTTTCCAGTTTGCAGATCCTTGAGCTCTTTAAACTTGGATGACAAAGTTATTTTTCTGAGCAAGATAAACAAATAATACTTGGACTTCGAACAGTTCTGACCTCCTTTTACCAGTCCATAATAGAAAGCATCCTCACTCATTACATTATGGTGTGGTACGCTGGCTTGACAGCCGCGGATAGACAAACATTACAGAGGGTGGTGAGCACAGCACAAAACATCATGGGTTGTCACCTGATATCACTAAATGACATTGCTAGGGCTCGCTGCCTTAGAAGAGTGAGGAAAATCCTCAGAGAGGACTCACACCTCACGAAGGACTCAAGAAATGGTCAGCATTTCTTTATTCTCCTACCATTGGGAAGGAGATATAGAAGCATAGGCAGCCGCACAAACAGGCTGAAGAACAGTTTTTATCCGTGGGCTGTCATACTTCTGAATGGAAAATAACTTTACAACAACGTAGTACGATTGGCTTGCGGGGCTGGCACAATGTGCAATAAGTTCACATGGAGCAGTAGAGTTGTCTGTTTGTTAGTAGGATTCACTGGGTCAGGGATTTTTTGTCTTTCATTGTGAGTTGTATTGGGTTGGGGGGAGGGTGCACGAAGGGAGGCTCAGCCAATCTCATTGTACACATGTTGTAGTCTGACAATAAAGGTTTGAATTTAATAAAAATGAAGAAGAATGGTTGAACAATACCAGAACAACTTTGATGTCACAAGGGTTTGTCTATTAAATAAGCAAACAATTTCTTCATCAATCATGGTTTATACTGCAAGTTTTAAAGCAAATCAATTTTCCGCTTTGCTGATGTATAACAAAATTAGCATTTAGGATGAGAAATAACTGAATTGCATTAAACAGTAATGGCATAGGATAGCAACCATAAATTTCTTCTTCATCTTAGAATGGATGGATATTATATAACTATTAGTACTACTGCAACTACTAACAACATTATCCTACAGTCTGGATACCAAATTCTTGGAAATCAGTTCAGCTCAACTCAGCTCATAATTAGCAGTAACTGTTTCTTGTTTTTCAAATTTAATCTCCCCCACATTTTGTTTCCTAACTTTTGCCTACAAATGCAGGGTCTACTTTTTTTCTTTTCTCAGATCAACAGTGCATTAATTCATGGGTTGCAACAGGAATTGACCAACTAACTTCTCGGTCTTGCTGTTCTGGGCTAAGGGATTGACTGATTTCCAGCCTGTAGCCTTAACCAGAAGACTAAACTGGCTTTCAATTTCCAGCACAAAGATATATAGAAATAAGGTTCAAATCCTCATCAAAAAGGAAATATGAAATGGTGCTTACCTTTCCTCTTGGCTTGTGCTATGATATCTGCAGCGCCTTTGCTCATAACTTTTGTGACATATAAGGGGCAATTGGCTTGTTTTGCTATAGTAATGGCACGATACACTGCCTCTGTTTCAACCTTGGAAAACATGAATAATCAGATACTTTCTTCAAAGTAATTATTTCATCTAGACCTGCATGTTTAGAGAAATGCTGGAACCCAATCTTTTTATTCTACTTTGTACTCATGGGAAAATTGCAGTTCCAGAAAAAAAAAAGGAAAGTTAGTGTTATGATTTTTAATTTTAGAAATTGTGATCAATTCAGTTACTCATTAATGATTTCAGGTTGAAGCTCAGTGTTAAACAACTGGGAAGTGAAATCTACATATACAAGGTATAAGTACTTAAAAAGGATCACTGCCACTCAGAAAAATTTAAATCAGATTTTTTTTTCCCATTATACTGTAGGCAATCCTCAGGTTATAATCATAACTGTGCCCAGAATTACAGTTATAAGATATACTGGTTGTTAAGTAGGTTACATGCCTTATTTTATGGCCTATTTTGCAGCAGCCATTAAGTAAATCACTGGTCATTAAGCAAATCTATTGTCCACAATCGGTATAATCTGCAGGAAAGTGGAAATAAATGCCAATTTCTGCCAAAAATAAATAAATAAATTGCAGTAATGTGTCTGAGGAATGTTATTAATGGCTATAAATGAGGACCAGATGATTGGGGGAGGGGGTAAGGGCAGTTGTAACTTAAGTAGCCCCGGGGAGGTCTATTGTAACTTTGAATGGTCACTAAGAGACTGGTCGTAAGTCGAGGACTTCCTGTAATTCTCTAAGTCCCATTTGTAACATTTCCTTTTTAACAACTTATGAACTATTTTATTTATTTATTTTAAAATTTATATACCGCCCTTCTCTTAAGGGATTTATCAAAACATCTACAAAATACATTTTTTTTACTAATTTTTCCCTTTTAAATTATGTTTCTGTTTTAGTGCAATAGGCATATGGTTTCATTCAAATACTGAAACCTTCATATTTTCTAATCCAAAATTAGAATAAAAGGATTGAGATCCTAAATCAGGGGCTTTCCACTGCCATCAATGCATTCTTTGATCTGTCCATGGTTCTGCCATCAATGGAAGGTTTTAATTCACTGTGCACTAATTCCTACGACTCCAAAGAACACCCCACGTTGGATTACATCATGTGAGGAATCAGAGAAAATGCAGCGCTAGCCCAGGAAATGGGGAGTATGTTTGGCATATACAAATTTGCAGCAGAAAATAAGTCCTTTTCTGAAATAGAGTACAAATGTAAAATTATTCAGTTTTCCCTGAAATTTACCAGTGCAGAAAGATAATAATGTAGTGCCTTGTAATTTCATTTGAAAAATTCCTAATGTATGGAAAACTCAGGTGCCAGGAAAAGATTAGGCAAGATTCATTTTCTGTGAAATGCGAACATTTCATAATGTTGCACAAATGTGCATAGGGTACATTTAAATATGATCTGTATCTTCACTGTAAAGCGTTTTAGTCCTTTTGACTTTGTGGGAGAGAATTTCTCTCTTTCTTTCTTTGTAGCCTTCTTGAAAACATGAAAATGTATGAAATTTGCAAATGAATCAATTTGGGGGGTGGGCATTTGGAAATTAAGCTAATTTTGTGGAACAATAAGTATTTCTAATAAACAAGTTAATATTACCTCTTCTGGGTGGCTGAGGACATGACCCTCTGGTCCTGTAATCCCCAATTCTAAGAGCCTTTTTTGCTCCTAAATCAATAAATACAGGAAGAATGATAAGTAAGATGTGCAGATATTGTACCTCAAGTAAAAAGTAAAACTTTATAAAATTTTCACTTTTTAAAACATCTCTCTTGGCTGGATGTTCTCTAGATAAGTAGATTGCAACTGCTATCATTCCCAGTCAGAAGTCTAAATCAATCTATCTATCATTATCTACCTATCTACCTACCTATACCTACCTACCTACCTACCTACCTAAAATTTATTGACCGCTCATCTTACCATACAGTAACTCCCTATTCTACAGAAACAAAATAATTTATATTCTGTTTTACAATAGATGTAAACAAGATACTTTGAGAAATTTTCATGATAGTTACAAAGAACATGGATACATCTGTGTTTATCTGAGACTTTACTGGCTGGGGAATTCTGGGAGTTAAATCCATCTTAAACTGGCCAAAATTGAAAAACACTGCCTTACTAGTTGGCTTCCTTCTGGAAAAGAGATTATTTGGACAACTCCTTTTTAAATAATAATTCAACATTTACTTCAAGTTGATTAAGTATAGGTAACTTTCTGATTTTCTAACATATTTGTTTCATTGATCTCATTTATGAAAACTCTTAAGGATACTAATATAAGTCAAAAACTCAACTCTTGAGATTCTGCCATATAGAAGGTTTAAATTACAAATTGTCCTACTATTAAGCACCAAATAATATTATGGTGAAGAACCTTGATTTAATCAGGGGAGCTATATCAGCTGAACATTCCCATGATTTATGAATCTCTTAAAGTTGGTTATCTCCAGCTAGAACAAAGGGTGCAGCTTTTGAAATCCTTATCGTTAGTTTATTTAACATTGTGTCCCTGAAATTCAAGTGGAAGCTGAAGAGGAGGGATGCAAACATGTCACAAGTGGCTCAAAAGAAATGCTTTGGACCCTGCACAAGGGCGACACTTCTGTCATTCATTAAAACAGCCTACCATTTTTCCTGCTTTTGTACAAACTGGCTAAGAAACACTGCTGCTTTAAGGCATCCCTTCAGTGATTCTTAAACTGTGGAGTGGCTTTAATGAATAGTAGAGACATGTGGTGCTTGGTGAGGCCTGAAACCTCCATCCAAATCATTGTCAAACTGTAAATAGCTCTAGAAAAAAAATGGGCTTCACTTCACACTCACCCAAGTGGGATGATGTCATGCCTTAAAGAATAGATGGTCTATTAGCATGTAAGGTTTGGCCATAATTTTGAAGATCATCTAGTCCAGGGGTATCAAACTCAAGGCTGGCATTCCAGATGCAGCTCGCGGGGTGCTTAGATCTGGCCCGCAGGGTCACCCTGGAAATAGCGAAGGACCGGCCCGCAATGCCTCTGCCAATGAAAATGGACATTGGGAGGGCCATGTGCTACCCTCCCAGGTTCCGTGTTTGGCCGCGATAGCCTCCCCGAGCTCCATTTTCGCTGGCAGGGGCTACAGGAGGCAGTCACAGTCAAAAACAGAGCCTTGAGTTATGTCAAGCTGGCCAGGCCCCATAGCTATGCCTCCCCCCAGCCCCTAAGGTGAAACACAACCCTGATGCTACCCTGAATGAAACTGAGTTTGACACCCCTGATCTAGTTCACCTCTCTATCTTCAATCCAATAAAGTGTTCTCAACCTTGGCATCTTGAAGATGTGAGGACTTCAAATTCCATAATTCTGGGAGCTGACGTCCACACCATCTTCCAAGGTTGAAAAACACTGATCTACTGTAAGGAATTCACCAGCCCTCTGGGGCCCCAAGATACTGACTTTTGTTTTCTTAGGGAAATGGGAGTGTCTAAAGACAATAGATGGGTGAATGCTAAGTTGCAGATCTTGGGTGATTCTTTTGGGGAACTAGCCTCAAAAGTAGCACAGCATATTTTATTTAGAGGGGTAGTAGTAAACAATGTAAAAACTGAAAATCAAATTATAAGTCTACGGAATGGATTTTATTTCCTTCCTTTTCCTTTTATAATGCAAGAATGGTGTCTTCAGAGGAAAAAGTATAGCAGAGGGAGGCAGCTTCAGGCTAATTTTCAAATGACATGAATACAGACTCAAGGCACATATAAAAATGCAGGAATGACAATCAATCAGAAGATGGGGCAAAATGTGTATCCAGAGAGTAGTTGATATAAGCAAAAGCTCTGCAAATTCTTGTAGTCAATCAGCAAAGAACTGAGATCAAGGCTTAGCACAGAAGTATGTCAGCAATACCTTAAGGCAGTTATCTTCTCCCTATTACTGATGACAAGGAGAGCTCCTGCTATAACTTTTAAGTCTGAACCAATCTATCAGCTGCCATAAAACTGTTGAGGGAATTCCAGTGAAATGTCTATGCTTTTGTCTGCCACTCTGTGTACATAGGAGTGGTCCGGCTTAGGATAAGGGAATGAGAACAAAGAATATGTAAAAGAGGAAAGCCAACAACTGTCAGAAACTATTATGAATCCTAGTTTTCTTATAAAGTGCCATAATATTTGCTGGTATTCTTGTAGTTACCTACAAGAATGTAGGTAAAGTTACTCTTCTGATTTTCAGGAATGGACCCAGGACATGTGTTTCTTACCTATTTTGGAAAAAGACTTGAAAAAGAATGAGAATATGACATATTAGGTTGTTCTATGGTCCAGATTTAATGATAAGCTCAACAACTGAATTCATTCCATATAAATATTTACAGGTAATCCTTAACCTATGACCATTAAATGGGACTGGAAGTTCCATCGTAAGTTATTGTAGTCATAAGTGGAATCAGACATGATTTTGCAACAATTCTTACAGCAGTTGTTAAGTGAATCACCTAGTCATTAAGTAAACCATAGAACTGTTAATCAAAGCCAGTTTCCCCAATGTGCTTTTTGTTGGAATTCAGTAAAATGGTGGTCACGTGACCATAGGACATAAATGCAAGCTAGTTGTCAACTGCTTAAACTGCACGGATGGGGTGCTATAATGTTCGTAATTGCAAGTAAAGACCGTAAGTCCCTTTTTCTGGTGCTGTTGTAACTTTAAATGGCTACTGAACTAATAGTGATGTCCAGAATTACCTGTATATTTAATTGGAACTTTGGTTTTCATTAATTGGGGAGAGTTATACTTAGTTCCTTTAATCAGTATAATCTAGTGTTCTTTTCCTTCACTGTATTGCCACTATTAAAGGTAGACTTTTTCTATTTCATGACAGTAAGCAAATAAGCAACATAAATGATATCATCTGCAATATTAGTATGGGATTGCCTATCGCATTTCAAAATATAACATTGATAATTGAAATAATTACCGACCTAATATATGCTAATGAGTTCTGACCTTGGTATCTTTTCTTTTATGTACACTGAGAGCATATGGACCAAAGACAAATTCCTTGTGTGTCCAATCACACTTGGCCAATAAAAATTCTATTCTATTCTATTCTGTTCTGTTCTGTTCTGTTCTGTTCTGTTCTGTTCTGTTCTATTCTATTCTCTATTTAGTATAGCTGTCCATTTCACAAAAAGCGACTGTAGGCTGCATACAACATCTATTTTTCATTCATTTTTCCTAATTACCACAATCTGTACACACCATTTTCCCTAACATAATGTGTTATAGTATCAACACACACCCCAGCATGTGCATTTTTGTAACTGTTTGGGGGTTAATAATGATGAACTCTCAGAGAATTTGAAAATGTCGAGTACATCCCACTATAAACACATTCCAGTTCCTGCATAATTTTGGAAATAGTGCCTTTTCAAATTTTCTCTCCTATTTTAGTTCAGATGTTCAGCTGAATGTTATGTGGGTTAGGAAATGGGCAGATAATGGCGAGCATCAACTTGTTATACTATATATTATATAACACTATAATAGATAAGGGGGGCAGGGGGCTCAGTGGTTAAAGATGCTAAATGTATCAGCTGGAAAGCTTACAGCCCAGGTTTGAGATCTGAGTGCTGTTTGATGGGGTGAGGTCCCGTTACTTGTTGTAGCTCCTCTTCCACCTCCAACATCCCCCAAGCGTGCAAATGTGAGTAGATAAATATGTACCACTTTGGTGGGAAGATAATAGCGTTCCGTGCACCTCAGTAGATAGTCATGCTGGCCACATAACCACAGAAATATATATATTCAATGTACCAATTGGACAGCTATATAAATGTGGTTAATAAATAAAATTAATGATGTGATTTTTAACCTTGGATTATCTACTCACAAATGTCAGACCTTACTTAGTACTCCTGTCCAACTGCAATATGTATATAATCCAACCCACATCAAATTCCTTCAAATAAACTCCATGGCACTACATTTTTGCAGGATTCAGATCTGGGTTTTGTTGTTGGCATCTAAATTTACAAAACAAGAACATCAAATATCTTTTGCCAGCTTGCTAAAAGGAATTAAACAAGCTTGATTTCTTTATATCTTCTTCTGAATGACTGAATATATATATATTATATATTAATCCCTGGGGCTTCCTCTCCCTGCGCGATTTCCCCCTTTTTTTCCTGTGACGCTTTAAGACAAGTAAAAATCATAATGAAAAACCTGGAAGTTCCTATCTTCTTTAAACAGAGATCTAATTAGTTTATATAATTGATCTTCCTGCTAGAGCAGGTGAACTAGGTAATTATCTTGTTTATACTGGAAGTGAGTCAGCAAATGTCAGAGATTTAATACTCACTGTTTTGCTAAGGAGTAATGGTTCTAAGGATGTGCAGGAATAGCAATAAACTGACCAGGCCCAAATTCACAAATTCAAAGCACATTCAATGTTGTTTAGGCCACTTCAGAGTTAAGATTTAGAATTGGTCTGAATTAAGACCAAATGTGAAGCAAGCTGAACCTGATGGTTAAGTCTGACCATAACCATAGTTTCAATTGGGAAACTGTGACCATTCTGGACCAAGCTAAGTCCAAAAGCAATAGGGGATTTCTCGAAGCCTGGCACTCCGATAAATTAACAATAACATTAGCACTTGGCAATAGCACTTATATACTGCTTCATGGTGCTTTACAGCCCTCTCTAAGTGGTTTACAGGGTCAGCATATTGCCTCCAGCAATTTGGCTTCTCATTTTATCAACGTCAGATGAATGAAAGGCTGAGTCAACCTTGAGTTGGTCAGGATCAATCTTCTGGCAGTGGGAATGCAGAGTTAGCCTGCAATATTGCATTCTAACCACTGTGCCCCATGGTTCTTAGCCATCAATAGACACACAGACATGAACAATATCTACACATTATGCAAAAGAGACAATCAACAAGCAAAAAGAGAAGCAAAAAGAGTAAAACACCTCCCCACTAGCAATAGGCACCTAGATGAGGATAGATAAACTCCAAGATTAACATCAGACTAATAATCAGATAAACAATACCTCAAAGAAGGTATTGTTAGCTTGCCAAACAAGCTAACAAGCTAACAGTCCAACTAAAAACCAGAAACAGTCCAACCATACCCACCAACACTGACAGGGCAAGCCACTAGAATATAAATTGAAAGCAAACATCACACTTTAGTAGCACTGATGATGTTACCTAGTTTGGGTAATGAAACGTCTACCAGAAAACAACTAAGATCAAGGACCCCAAAACTTGATTAGTTTGGGTGGGAAATACGCAAGGTGGAAGCATTTACCATGGAAGTCAAAAGGGGCTAAAGATTGTGAAAGCAGCATCACACCAATTAAATCCAAGTTCTGCTCCTTTGTTAAGTAAATTGGGCTTTACGGGTATGTATGGAAGAGAATGGGTCAGGCATCACAATATTCCTTTCATCATTTCAAGAGGAAAGACAAACTCTAATAATAGCGTTTACACTGTATTTTTCATTCATCTCTGGTAATTACATGTTAACGGTTTGTAAATGATTGAAATAACATCGCAATGTTAACAGATGCTGAATTATAAACTTTCATCACCAGGTTATTTGCTTTGACATGTATAATGAAATAGTTAAGGAAATTCAGACATGCTTTTCCCCACAGCTTGGACGCTATATCAGGAATGGATGACCCTACATATACTGCATTCAGTTTTGGTCGCCACGATGTAAAAAGGATGTTGAGACTCTAGAAAGAGTGCAGAGAAGAGCAACCA
>JANHGD010005137.1:162318-173653 GCA_027560375.1 Imantodes cenchoa | reverse complement strand
TAAAATGAGGACCCAGATTGATGGGGGCAATATGCTGACTCTGTAAATCACTTACAGAGGCCTTTAAAGCATTATGAAGTGGTATATAAGTACTAAGTGCTATTGCTATTGCTACATCCAGAGAAGTAATGGGAAAAAATATGAGAGCAGATCTAAATCCTTTCTGTGTAATGCTTTCGTCCAAGAAATGATTTCACCACTATATCAAATCCCCTTAAAACATAATTTAGAAATAATTTTAATGCTTACAAATATCAATTATAATTCTAAATTATTAGTGATTAGCAGGATTATATTATAATCTATAAGCACATATATGTAGAATCAGTTTAGTTTGATTTAGAGGTTAAGGCACCGGTCTAGAAATCAGGATACTATAAGACACTATTCTAGTCCTATGTTAGGCAAAATACAGTTTTGGGTGTCTTTAGGCTAGTCCTGCTCTCAGGAGAAGGATTTGGCAAGCCGCTTGTGAAAACCGCAGGAGACACATGTTGGGAATAAAGAAAAATGATTAGAAACCATGATTTTTAACTATCTTTGTGATATGCTATTATACTTCATAGTTTCTATAACTAAGAAATATGTAAACACTTTAACATATTGCTATTACAGGTATCTGTAATTTATGGTGCACAAATAACTTGATTTGAGAAAAGCTGAAGAAAACAATCCCCCTCCCACCCAAAAAGCATATAAGAAATTAGAAGGAAAATTGATGGTGGCCGCAACAGTGCAGTCAAAACATTGTCTGTTTTTTTTTTTTTTATATTGTCTTGTCATCTGCCATCTTGTCTTTTTTTTTAACCTGTTTTCAGCTAAGCCTTGATTGTATCCCAAGCCACCTATGCAGCTGTGTGGGTCATAAGAAATCATTGGAAGGAGTGTAGAAAGAATAACTGAGGAGGATGCTTACCTCTTGTAGCTGGATGGACACACTATGACCAAAGAATGAAAGCTAGAGAAAAAAATAAAAACAAAAATAAAAACTAAAAAAAGGGAGGAGAGGAAAAATGGAAAGAAAAAGAGAGAGAGAGAGAGAGGTTTTAAAGCACACCTAGTAAGAAACCAGCAAGGAGTCTAGAATAAGGGGCCGTAGTCTGTGCAAAGGTGTGAAATATGCTGGGATAGGACACTTTCCAAATTAATCTGCCCTCTAACAGATGTCATGTATGTTGGCATGAACACAACATATAAGAAAGACAGAGAATGCAAGATGGCTCAGATTCCCAATTACTTTTGCTTTGACCCTATTCATTTCCAGCACATAATCCCCCTAGGCTCATTGATAGGAGAGAAATTTAACAGAAAAACAAAGGGACTGTGGAGGTTTTCCAGTTTAAACCCCCCACCCCACTCAAGCAAGAGACCATATGCATATAAATTTGGCAAGGGATTTTGGGAGTTTGATTTTGGGAGTCTAATTTTTTAGAAAAATAATAGTCTCGTAGTGAATCACAACTGCTAGACCATTTCATCTGCATATATAAAACCTGAAATGCTGCTGTTTCATTCACTTCCATGAACCATTCACCAGTAAGAAAAATCATTATGTTATGATTACAAGGACCAGATATTTGCAGTATACTTTATGGTCTTAAATGAAGCTATTTATTTTTATGGGACTTATTTTTAGTGAAGAAAAGACAGAGTTTCAGGTTTGTTCTATTCAATTGTATCTTTTCTAAATAAAATTTACTAGCTAATGAACTCATTCAAAAGTTCCAAATGTAACATTTCTTTTCTTTTAAAAAATCTTTTCTATATGATGTTTCATAGTCTATTACATTTACTTATACAATTCTCAATTTTATGGCTCTAGGCAGCTGGCAACACTAACTGTAATGCTGAAAACACACAAGAATTCTAGTTTTCTCATTGTTTTTAGGAACAATGAGAGGCTAGAACAGCTAAAAAAGGCTAGAACAGCAATCTGCTTTTCATTCTATTCTAAACAGGGACATAAAAGAAAGACTTTGGGGATTATTGCACTTTGCTGCAGAAAGTTAATTTAGAAGAGACCTTCAAATATCTTGCAAACCAAATGCAATCCCCCCACAACTAATATTCTTTCTTTGTGTTATCAGAAGCAGCTTTTGCATCTTAACATTACATGTATTTTTAAAATGTTGTGTCCAGGATCTGTAAATTATATGAAAAGGCCATGAAAAACATAGAAGAAATTGTGTTGTTTTTATAGTTAGAAAGAGCACAGAAAGAACAATATTTCTAATTTTAGAATTTTAAAATAACAGAGTTGGAAGGGACCTCGGAGGTCTTCTAGTACAACCCCTTGCTAAGGCAGGAAACTCTACGCCACTTCAGACAAATGGTTGTCCAACATCTTAAAAACTTCCAGTGTTGGAGCATTCACAACTTCTGGAGACAAGCTGTTCCACTGGTTAATTGTTCTAACTATCAGGAAATTTCTCCTTAGTTCTACGTTGCTTCTTTCCTTGATTGGTTTCCACCCATTGCTTCTTGTTCTACCCTCAGGAGCTTTGGAGAATAGCTTGACTCCCTCTTCTTTGTGGCGGCCTCTGAGATATTGGAACACTGGTCCAGCTACCTTAACCTGTCACTAAAGTGTTTACTGTTTGGTTACAATGAAATAAATGACCAACTACAGATAGTCCTCAACTTACAACAGTTCATTTAGTGACCATTCAAAGTTACAACACCACTGAAAAAGGTGAATTATGACAATTTTCCCCACTTACAACTGTTGTAGCATCCCCAGGGTCACATGATCAAAATGCAGATGCTTGGCAACTAACTCATATTTGTGACGGTTGCAGTGTCCCAGGAACACTTCTGACAAGTAGAGTCAACGGGGAAGCCAGATTCACTAAATAGCCGGGTTACTAATTTACCAACTGCAATGATTCACTTACCAGCTGTGACAAGCAAGTCGTAAAGTGGGGCAAAACTCACTTAACAAATGTTTCACTTTAACGACAAAAATTTTGGGCTCAATTATGGTCATAAGTTGAGATCTACCTATAATATCAATTAGACTTCATGGATAACCCTTTAATATGATGAGCATTCAAATTTATGCTCCAACCACTGATACAGAAGATACATACGTCCAGTTTTAAATTGACAGAGCATACAAGCAAGATGTGCTGTTTGTGATTGAACTATAGTGGTGTAGTGGTTAGAGGGCAGTACTGCAGGCTACTTCTGCTGCCCTGCTGGCTGCCTGCAATTTGACAGTTCAAATCTCACCAGGCTCAAGGTTGACTCAGCCTTCCATCCTTCCAAGGTCGGTAAAAGGAGGACCCAGATTGCTGGGGGAAATATGCTGACTCTATAAACCACTTAGAGAGGGCTGTAAAGCACTGTAAAGCGGTATATAAGTCTAAGTGCAATTGCTAGTGCTATTGGAGTCTGGAATACCAAAAAAGAAGACAATGCAGTTGGATTATATGGCTTAGGAAATTTAAATGAAGCAGGAGACCAATTTATGAATGTTTGTCACACCAATGATTTCTTCATAGCTAACACTATCTTCAAATAGCCAAAATGATGCATCATTAAATGTACATTACCTGTGATGGAGTATATAGAAATCAAATTAACTATATGATTGCTAAGAGGATGTGGAGGAGCTCAGTAGCATCAAAGACATGACCAAGTACTAACTGCGGAAGAGATAATGAATTGTTCACCTGCATGCTCCAAGTTAAACTAAGGAAGAAGAAAGCTGTTCAGTTTTCATAATATGATCTTGAATATATACCCACAATTTTCAAGAGGAGCTAAAGACACCGCTTTAGAATCCTGAACTTCACTGATAGAGAACCTGTTGGATTACGGAATGAATTTAAAGGGTGGATGTAAAAAGAGACTGCTGAAAATGAAGACAGAGAAGAAAGTAAAGTGCATGTGGACAAAACCATGGAAATTGCAAGAAGAGAAGCCAAAGACACAAAAAAAAAGAAGACAAAAAATCTCAGAAAGGAATTTAACAAAAGTTTCAGAGAGTTGTTAGAAAAAATAGGAAGCAGTACTACCAGAACATATACAAAATATTGAAGATGGAAACAGACATGGAAAAACAAGAAAGCCTTTCAAAAGAAGGCTCTAAACTCAGAAGGAAGTTCCAATTGGTAGATTAAAGGACGCCAATGGACATATAGTAATTAATTCAAAGGAGATCAAAGGACGATGGAAGGAATATATTGAAATGCCAACTTATCTTCCAAAATATCTTAGAACAGGGGTGTCAAGCTCATGTTATCATGGAGGCATCACATCACGTATTGGGACTTTTTTCCACTTTACTGAACAGGGCGTGGGCGGTTTAGTAAAGTGTGTGACTCATCCGGCTCGTGGGCTGGGAGCTTAACAGCCCTCCCTTAGAAGATATTCCTGGCTTACATGTTTCATCTACTAGAAGGTGACATTAGATCAACATTCCGATTATTACTAAATTGAAAGACTACAGAAACTGATGGAATACTCATTGAAATATAGCAAAAACAATAGAAGAAGCGCCAGTCAAACTACCTACAGAGCTATGCTTGCAAATTTAAAGTATAACACAGTGACCAACTGATTGAAATAATTTAATCTACATTCTAATACCAGAACAAGGAGACTTGACAGGATATGCAGACTGGTGTACAATATCCTCAATTTCACATGGTAGCAAAATAATGCTTTAAATCAGCCAACACAAATTAGAGCCCTACATGGAAAAGAGATATCAGATATTCAAGTTTATCTTAGAAAGATCTGAAAAACACAAGACATTATTCTGGATACATGCTGGATAACTGAGAAAAGCAAAGAATATCAAAAGGAAACCAGTAAGTACTTCATTGATTAGAGAAAAATCCTTTGATTCTGTCAACCGTGTCAAATTGTGGGAAATGCTCAGAAAATGAGAATCCCAGGACATCTCATTGTCCTCATGAGAAACTTATGTGGATCAGAAAATCACATTATGGACAGAACTTGGGGAAAGAAACAAGACTGCAACAATACTTTCCCTTTGTTGATTTAACCTATATGTTGAATTAAGGGATTGGAAGAAGATTGTCAAGAAGATGAGTAAAAATGGAGGAAGAAACATCAATAACCTGTGCTATGCTGATGGCATTATACTAATGGCTGAAAATGTAAAGGATCTGCAAACCCTAGTATTAAAGGTAAAAAAAACACATTGAAAAAATGGATCTGAAATTAAATATAAAGAAGACTAAACTAATGATAATAGGTAGATAATTGCCAATAAAAGTATGAAAGTGATGGATATCTTCTCCCTTTTAGGATCAGCCATCCACAGAAAAGGCGCAAGCAGTCAAGAAATACACCACAGACAGGGTGGAATAGTTATGAAGACTTTGGAAAAGATATTCAAATCTACAAAGATCAGAATTGTACAAGCCACGGAATTCCCTATGACACTCTATGGATATGAAAGTTGAATGTAGAAAAGTAGGATTGAGAAAGTATTGAGACATTTAAACTCAGGAGAAGATCACCCAGAATACTACTACAAGAAAACAAATTGATAGATCATCAAACAAATCAATCTAGAGTTCTCACTCTAGGCACAAATGACCAAGCTTAAATGATCCTATTTCGGACATAGTTTGCAAAGATCCAGCTCTTAGGAAAAGGGTCTAATGGTAGGAAAGGTGGAAGAAAAAAGAAGAGGATGACCAGCAACAAGTTAGTTGGACTCAGTTGCTGCAACTCTGAGACCTAAAAGAACAAGTTAGATAGTCATGAAGAAGATCGTGATTGCTAGAAGACAAAACTGAAAAAGGGCACTGGATGGCACATAATCAATTATTGTCAAAGGATTTCTCTGGATTTTGTTTTAGGAGACTTATATAGTCTATTGCATCTTTATGTAGGATATGATCTTACTTTAAAGAGCTGCTGGCAGGCAGGGGTGGGTTCGCCCCGGTTCGCCCAAACTGGTAGCGACCCGCTGGTGACGTCACAATGACATCACCAAACCGGATTGGTCGGTGCCGGTCCATGGGTGCTGCCACCTTTTTTTGAATTTTTTTTGTAAATTTTTTTTTTGAACTTTTAAAAAATTTATTTTTCCTTCTGAGCACGTGCAGAAGCCGAGTTCCAGCACTGTGCATGTGGTCACCATCTTTTTTTGGCTTTGTTTTTTGGGGGGGAATTTTTCGTTACTGCGCATGCAAGCGGGAGAGAACGAACGTGGCGCGGGAGGGAACGAACTGGCAGCGAGGTAAGTTGGAACCCACCCCTGCTGTCAGGTGCTATGTACAAAAGCTATGTAATGTAATGTAAAAAAAAATACAGTAATGTTGGACACCCAAGGCAAATTCAATTTAGTCAAGTTCATAGGAAGAATCTCTTGCATTCAAGAAGATTTCTGAAACCCACCATCTTGTCATATACAGGTAGTCTTTGACTTACGATCGCCGCTGAGCCCAAAATTTCTGTTACTAAGTGAGACAGTTGTTCTGAATTTTGTCTCATTTTATGACCTTTCTTGCCACAGTTGTTAAGTGAATCACTACAATTGTTAAGTTAGTAACATGGTTGTAAAGTGAATCTGGCTTCCCCATTGACTTTGTTTGTCAGAAGGTCGCAAAAGGGGATCACGTGACCCTTGGACAATGCAACCGTCATCAATACATGCCAGTTGCCAGGTGTCCGAATTTTGATCATGTGACCATAGGGATGCTGCCAACAGTAACAAATGTGAAAAATGGTCATAAATTACCTTTTTCAGTGTTGTTGTAACATCGGATGGCCACTAAATGAACTGTCAATGACTACCTGTACAACCTTTTTAGAATATAGCTTCATCTCATCATTCAAAGTTTTCAGTGTTTTAACCATACCTTTTCTTCCAATTCCTTTATTTGTCTTTTTTGGGCTTCAATTCTTTCTTCTAGCTCCTTAATTCTCTGTGAAAATTAGAATTACGTATGAATACTACACTTTTAGACTTTCATTTAAGCCCACTTTTGACTCTTTGGTATGCTATGCTTTCATGGAGAGAAGGGAACGTATCATGAGCCACAGTTAATACAGTAAGTCACGTAACAACTTTCCTTTGCACAGATACAACTGTTGACCTCATAAAATGAGGTCCATGTTTAATTATAATCTTCAAGACTAGCCTCACGGTTTATAGCAGTCGGATTACAATTTCCCTCCCCCACTGTGACCATTAAAGCTGTGACAGTGACTATGCATAATGGAGTAATGTGCCTGAGGACATCTGGTATCTCTATGGCTGCTTGTTGCTGCTGTAGTCATTTCCTTAAAGGAGCTTTTAAAATCAATTTAGAATCAATTTTAATGTATGTGGGTTTTACATTTTTAACTGCTGTTCTGTTTAGCTTTTTCTGTTTCGTAAGCCACCCAGAGTTGCAGTAACAGCTATATCGGTGGCATATGAATTTAATAAACTCAAAAAGATGACCTGGAGTAGAGATAATCCTCATCTTAGGACAATTGAGCCCAAAATTTGTTGCTAAGCGAGTTATTACATTAATTTTACCTCATTGTCATAGTTAAGTGAATCACTGCAGTTAAATAACATGGTTGTTAAATGAATCTGGTTTCCCCACTAACTTTGTCAGGTCACTCGCTAAAGGTGATCACAAGACCCCAGGACATGACATGTCATAAATATGAGTCTGTTGCAGTATCTGGATTTTGATCACGTGACCATGGGAATGCTGCAACGGTCACAAGTGTGAAAAAACGATCATGGCACCTTTTTTTCAGCGCTGTAATTTTGAAGTCACTAAGTGAACGGTTGCAAGTCGAGGGTTACTTGTAACTCAGCGCCTCCCCAATACCCCAAATTGTGTACATATTCAACTCCAAACCCCACTCACACACCCCAAAAACAAAACTCAACGCCGTTCTTAAATGTGTCAATTCGATTTTAATGTTTTTGAAAAACAAAACGAGTTAGTCTGAGCAACTGCGGTTAGGATGGATTCGTTTCTTGCCCTCCCGTGAAGTGAGCTTTTATTCACAGTTAAGACTCATGCACAGAATGAAAGAAACAAGACACGTCGTCTCATTTTTATTTCCAACGAAGGGCGGTGTTTTCCGTAGAACGGTGCCCTTTTAAGCCCCAGGCACTTAACTCTGCCACTGCCTCCTTGGATGGGGGAAAAAAATATCAGTAAACATTGAACACAACCGCCGTTCCAACTTTTAAACATTCGTTTGGTTTCATGAAAGTTTCTACAGAACGCCTGTGGTTTTCGGCTTGCATTGCATTCGGCACACAGTGCAAGTTTTTCCTTACGATTTAGATGTCTTGTTCTTTCAGACACAGCCCCCTCCCCAATAAATGAGGGGCGACTGCCCTATTTCTCTAACTAATAATCTTTGGGTATCAAATGGAAAGACAGGGGCCGTATTCAAACATTTTGAGCCTGAAAAATTAAACAATTCTAGATATCAAATGGGAATTTGAATTACTGAGGATACAACGCTGTCCCATTTAAAATAATTGCAAAGATGATACAATTAAAAAAAGAAATTATTATATTAAAAAATGCAAAGTAAACACAAAATCCTACCTGAAATACACAAGGGGTGGGTGTGAGGGACAGGAAACAAATGTTTAAAAACTCCACAACAAAAAGAAAATCTTAAAAACCTGAACTAAACTAAAAACTCATAAACAAAAAACTACTTTATTTCTAATCCTAAATATTTAAAAGGCCATTAAGACTGAGTACATATTTCACCTATCCAATCATCCATCCATTCCTTCTCAGACTATTAAAATAATACAATTTTCTTACATTTCATCATTTTGATTCCAATTTAAAGAATGAATTAAACCTAAACCATATGGAATTGTATTGTCTAGCCTAGTCTTTTCTTTAGTACAAAGCTAATTCTACGGCTGAGGGCTGACAGATGTTAAATGCATTTTTAGAGTCTGGGAGACCAGCATATTTCCATGAGTACATAATCACCATTTTTTTTTGCAGCTGTCCGTTCTTGACTATCTGGTTCTTCTTAGACTAAAATGTTTCAAAATTGGGCGATATAGTTTAACAAAACATTAACATTATTAACCCCAATAGCTTTACACACACCTGGCTTGCATAGCAACAATATTTAATTGGTAATAATTGCAAATTAACCAAATTCCTGCTATAATTAAAATCAAGAACATGCAAGGGTACTAAATGTAATTCTCAAACTGAGCCCACAGTGGGAAATACTCAGTACTATTTCAGTCCTAGTACATGATCGAGGTTAACAAACAAACCTGAGGGATATATAAGTCTATTGCTATTGTCATGAGCCTGTAAAGGGCTCCATTTTTAAGGAGACTCCACAGGCAAATGGAGTCCCCTTAGAGATCAGGAACCAGATCAAAGCCTGCAGGGACCAGGTGGGATGGACAGGAGGGTCCGCTGCAGCAGCCCTACTGTCAGTTGTAAGGGTGGACAGTCAGTTAAAGCTGCAGCTGTAACTTTGAAACCAGGTTGTGAGTATCTTCTGGGAAGTCTCTCATAACTTCAAATAATTGTTAAGAGTCATAAGCCAAGGGCTACCTGTATTGGTGTAAAATCCATGAAGTTTATTATTTCCCACAAACTTTGGACTGTTTTCAATTCACCATGTAATACCCTGTTTCATCTGAAATATTCTTGCGCTCTAAACTGGATAATTTCCTGAGGATTCTTGCTTATAGAAATCAAGTTGAATTTTTGCCTATTTGAGTACTTTACTCTCTACTTGATAGCTCTGTTCCAAACACGGTTCACCCAATTAATCCCTAGCCTTAACACCTGTAGAATTCAGATGGGTTAGCTAGGTATATGGTATATCACCTTATATATAGGGTCAGCGATAGCTACTCAATTAATGGATGTCCCCATAGCATATTAATTTCTCCCTGGCTCACTTAGGTATGTTGTTGGAATAGGGACAAGTTCAGACAGGATTGACTCAAAGGCACATACATACATAGAATAGAGCCAGTTACACTCTAGTAAATTGTGAGCCCAAGTTTTGACCACCTATGCTTGCTCAATGAGCATGGTGGCGCAGTGGTTAGAATGCAGTACTGCAGGCTAATTTTGCCGACTGCCAGGAGTTTGATCTTCATCAGCTCAAGATTGACTCAGCCTTCTATCCTTCTAAGGTCAGTAAAATGAGGACCCAGTTATTGGGGGCAATATGCTGAATCTGTAAACAGTGTAGAGAGGGCTGTAAAGCGCTATATACAGTAAGACTTAAGTGTCATTGCTATTGCTATGCCCTGATTGAGTGTGGCTTCTAATGCTGTTGAGTGGTGAGCGAGTTCTTTAGAAATACTCAGAAATGAGTTTCTGAGCCACTCACTCGCTTGTTATTTGATGCAAAATACTCAAAAATTGTCTCAGTGGGAAGAAGAGAGATGTGGCAACTGCTGGAGTTTGGCTTTTTTTTCCGTTCTGGGTGACGTTATGTAACATCTTGTGTCTTAGCAACAATGGTAAAATATCTGCTAATTCCCAAGCATTCCTGCTCTTGTGGGTGACAGCTACTTGTCTATCTGTGCCAGATCAAAAATGTTAGGATTATGCAACTAGTCAGCTCTGTGTAACCACCCTTCTTTGCGCCTGGGTTATCGGAGCTGCTGAAAAACAGATGACACAAAGGGTCACATCTGGGTTATAAACCTGGAGGGCCATCCAGAGCTTCATTTGTATGGCTCCTGGCTAAAATGCAGATGGTTCTGTCAAGGCAAATCTCTTCTGATAACAGCTTTTCATTACAGGATGTAAAAAATAAAAAGATTTGGGAGAACACTAGCAGTCCTTTGCACTGGTGCATGCTTTTTTCATAAGAGTCTTTGTCTAGTATGCATCTGGAAACAACCTGGCTTTCTATTTTACTACCATGCTCACCAGTAGTGAAATCCAATTTTTTTTACTATCGTTTCTATGGGTGTGGCTTGGTGGGTGTGACTTGGTAGGTGTGGCAGGGGAAGGATACTGCAAAATCCCATTCCCTTCTCACTCCAGGGGAAGGATACTTTATGTATGTATGTATGTATGTATGTATGTATGTATGTATGTATGTATTTATTTATTTATTTATTTATTTTGTCAAGCACATACAAAATAGTAGTTACTGATTTAAGCATGAACATTAGCAAAGTAGATACATGTAAAATAATAAATAATAATAATAAAAAAGCAAAGTAGATACGTACAATAATAAAAGAAGGTAATAGGACAGTAGGACAGTAATAGGTAGGCACAGTAGTGAAAAATCTCCATTCCCTTCCCACTTCAGGGGAAGGATATTGCAAAATCCCCATTCCCTTCCCACACCAGGGAAAGATAAATCAAAA